>BDRX01000151.1:0-98795 GCA_003203535.1 Raphidocelis subcapitata | reverse complement strand
GGCTGCTTGAGCTGCTTGCAGCTGCTTCACAGCTCACCGCGCCGCGGCAGTGGGTGCTGCCGAGGCCCGAGGGGTCGGTCCAAAGCCAGGCTTGACTGGTCAACGCTTGGTCAACGCTTGAATTCTGACCGCGCAGCTGCCCGGTCCCGCCCCCACCCTGTCACCACTACCACCACCACCACAAACACCCCCTCCACCCCCCCCACTCACGCCAGCGTCTGCAGCACGTCCCGGGTGGCGTCCGGGTCCAGCCCCCCGTCCGCCTGCAGGTCCCCCATCATGCGCCGCACCGAGTTGCTCTTGCGGAAGGGCCAGCGGGCGATGCCAAAGTCGCTGCGGCACACGCTCTTGAGCTTGGTCTTGCACACGCCCAGCGCGGCGGCGGCCTCCAGAAGGGGCTTGTCAAAGTGCTGAGGGGCGGGGGGGGGGGAGGGGAGGCGGGCATGGCGTTCAAGGCTTGGCGAATTTTCAACGCCCGAGGTCAAGAGCAGCTGCAGGGCTGGGCACCCAGAGAGCACAGACCGGCTTCGGCTGCGCCGCAAACCCAACCGCCCTTGCCCGGGCGGCTCGCCTGCTGCACGTCAAACAGCGTCAGCCGCCGGGGCCCGCCGCCCCCGGGTGGCCGCCGAATGGTCACCACCGCGCGCCGCGGCCCGCCGGGTTTGTCAGGGGCGCTGGCTTGGGCGTCGGGCTCGCCCTGGGGGCGCGCCCCTGCTGGCTCCCAGTCGGGTGGATCAAGCCCGATGATGCTGCCGCTGCCGCCGCTGCCGCTGCCTCCAAAATCCAGCACGCCGATGCCGCTCCCGCTGGCGCCGCCGCTGCCGCTCCCGCTGGCACCACTGCCGCTCCCGCTGGCGCCGTCGCTGCCATTCCTGCCGCCGCCACCCTCGCCGCTGCCGTCGGCGCCACTGCTGCCTCCACCGCCGTCATCACCGCTGCGGTACGCTGGTTCCGCGGCTCCTGCCGTTGGCAGGAGCAGCGATGGGGCGAGGTCGGCGGCGCCTTGCTGGCAGCCCCCGCCTGCCTGGGCCAGCTGCGCCGCAAACGTCAGCAGCTCGAGGGGGGACGCCCAGCAGCGGCCCCCGATCCAGGCGCCGCCGCCTGCCGCTGCGGCCGCTGTGGGCGCGCAGCGGCTGGGCCCGGCCTGCTGTACGGCGGCGGCGTGCATCCGGGCCGCGGCAGCGGCGCCGAGCGCCGCTGCGCGGCAGACCAGACGTGGCGCGGCCCGGGAGGTCCTTGACGCAGGCACAGCGGCTTTCGATCGCCTCAAGCTCCGTTTTGCAGCAGCCTGTGCGGCAGGAGAGCCGACCTGCTCGGCGCGCGACCGATCAGCTCGCCGGTGCGGAGAACGGCTCTGGACTGTGGTCCAGAGGTAAGAGACGACTTTGTTGCGTGTAATCACGCCGTACTGGAAGGGGTGCGCTGCGAAAGAGGGCGCGGCCCGCAGGTCGTGGCTGCGCTGGCTTGCGGGCTTGCGTGGCGCGCGTCGATCGCGCGGCAATGAGGTCTTTGAAACTGCATGGGTGCTCGGGACCGTGATCGGGTCTCGGACTATCACGCTTCGCACGCGCCCAGCAGGGTTGACCGCTCGGACGCGCGTTTGACCGGCGGCCGGCCACGGACGCCGCTGCCCCGCAGCCGACCCCTGACCCGCCTCCCATTCTCCTGCCTCAGCCCGTTATCCCAAGCCCCAAGCCAGCGCGCCGCTTTTTACATGGGGCGCGCCCGCCGCCAAAAAAACGCGCCGCACGCGGGCAGCATGCGGGCAGCATGCGGGGGGCGTCACACGCCGCCCTCCCCCTCCTGGTCCGCCAGCTTCCCGATGTACGAAACCTCCGCCAGCGTGCCCTTTTCCAGCACCGCGTCCGAGCCCTCTATCGAGATCAGCCGCCCCGTCGCGCCCTTTGCGGGGCCGCCCACGACCTTGACCAGGTCCTGCCGCGACGCCTTGACCAGCTCGATCACTTCGAGGGCCACGGGCGCCCCGCCGCCCAGCGGCTCCGCCTCAAGCCCCACGCCGGGGATCCAGGCGCGCCCCACGCCGATGCCGCCGCCGGGCAGGCGCACCAGCACGCCCGCATAGTCCGGGGCGTCCGGGTCGGCGTCGGCGCCGCCGCCGCCCAGCCCGCCGTCGGGCGGGCCCGGCGTGTGCGCCAGCATCGCGCCGCCAGGGGTGGGGGCGGAGTAGCCGGGCGTGAACGCGACGCCGCCGCCGCCGGGCGTGGGCGCGGGGCCGAGGCCGCCGCCGGGCGTGGGCGCCGGGAAGAAGCCCTCGCCGCCGGGAGTGGGCGCCGCGAGGCCGCCGCCGGGCGTCGGCGCGGGGCCGAGGTGGTGGCCGCCGGGGGTGGGGGCAGAGGGGTAGCCGCCGTCCAGGCCGGGGGTGGGCGCGATGCCGGGGGTGGGCGCCACGTCTGCGCGGAAAAAGAGTGTTTTCGCGGGGCAGGGAAGGGGCGGGTTTGGGCGACGCCGTGCATCGGATCTTGTGGGGTGCCCGCAAGCCGCGCGCGCAAAGCCAGCCAACGCGCCAAGCTTCACGCCGCCACAACACAAAGGCCCGATGCGCACGCGCGCCCGCGCGCGCACGCAGGCCCCGCCCCCGCCCCCCAACCCAAGCCGCCGCCGCCGCCGCCGCGCCCACCTCCAAACGCGCCCCCCGGGGTCTCTGCCGTCCCCGGCGTGGGCGCGCTGTAGCTGCCGTAGCCGCCGCCGCCCCCGCCGCCGCCCGGCGTGGGCGCGCTGTACGCGCCGTAGCCGCCGCCGCCGTAGGAGCCGTAGCCCAGCTCGTCCCCTCCGCCCATCGAGTGGTGCGCGGGGGTGCGCATGCCGAAGGAGGGGTGGGCGGGGGTGCTCATGACGCCCGGGTGCAGCGGCGTCTGGGGGTTGGGTTTTTTTGGGGGGGGGGGGAGGGGTTGCGGTTGGGTGGGGAGGCGTGAGCGGGGGGGCGTTGGTGGGGGCGGAGGAGGGGAGTTGGGCGGGGCCGCAGGAGGGTGCGGCGTCGAGGGGCCGGCGTTGGAGGGGCGGGAGGGGCCGGGGGCCGGGTGGCCGCGGGGGCGCGGCGCAGCGCCAAGACAGCGGGGCGCAGGGCAAGGGGGCGGCGGGCGAGCGCGGGGCGCCCACCATCGAAGGGTGGCGCGGCGTCATGGACGGGTGCAGCGGCGTCTGCGCGGGGTGCGCCGGCGTGCGCGGCACCGCGCCGGGCGCGGGCAGCTCCCCGGGCGCGAAGCCGCGCCCCATGCCGGGCCCTGGGTAGCCGCGGCCGACGCCGGGCGGCGCGAAGCCGCGGCCCATCGCGCCGCCCACTTGGGAGCCCTGCGGCGGGGGGGAGGGGGAGGGGGGGGCGGCGGGGGGCGGGCAAAGGGTTCGGCATCTCAAAACCTCACCCATGCCAGCGGCCGCGCCGTTGCCTATCAACTGAGCGGCCCAGGCCGTGAGGCGGGGCGCATGCGGCGCTCGCCCTCCCCCCCCTTCACGCCCCGGACTCTGCTGGCGTGCTGGTGCACCCCCCCCAAGGACCCGACCCCCCAAGGCAAGGCGGCGCAACCCCTCCCCCCCCCCCGCAGCGCGCCTGCACGTATTTTCTCTCCACCGTGACGATGCGGTTGATGGCGTCCAGCTCCAGCCGCACGTGCGTGGGGGTTTCCTGCGGTGTGAAGGGGTTTGGTTGGGTTGGCTTGGTTTTTGTCGATTTGGTTTGGTTTGGTTTGGTTTGGTTTGGTTTGGTGGGTTGGGCTGTCTGCGTGGCCCCTCCGCCCACGCCCCAAACACACACACCCGCTCCCTCCCCCCCCAACCGCCCGCTGAAAAGGCCCCCCCACCCCCCACCCCCCCACCTGCAGCACGCGCCCCTTGTAGCCCGAGTAGGGCCCCCCCTGCACCCGCAGCTCCATCCCCGCCATGCCCCCGCCGGCGCCGCGCCCCCGCCCGCGCCCGCCAAACCCCCCGCCGCCCGCCGGGCCCATGCCTCGGCCGGAGAAGCCCCCCGGCGCCGCGCCGCGGTCCTGCTGCTGCTGCTGCTGCGCGCCGCCGGCGCCGGCGGCCGCGGCGGCGGCGGCGGCGGCGCCGGCGCGGGAGGCGACGCCGATGCTCCTGACGCAGACGAAGCCGCTGAGGCTCTTGTCGGGGGCGTCGGGGAGCTTCAGGAACACGTGGCCGCGCGCGATGGCGTGGACGGTGCCTGGTGTTTTTTTTGGGGGGGAGGGTTGGGTGCGTGCGTGTGTATGTGCGAAGTCGGAAGGGAGGGGGGGAGGGGGAGGTTAAGGGGGGGAGGTGCGCATGCCGCGCGCTGGCGGCATGCGCAGTGTGCAGCCGTGGGCGGTCCTTTTTGCCCCCCGCCAGAGCGGCACTCCCATCCCCACCCACCCCCACCCCGGAGGCAGCCTGCCCCTCCCCCTGCCCCCCCCCCCGCTCAGGCGCCCGCCCCCCCCCCTCACCCTTCTTCCCCCGCAGCTCCCCCTCCACCACCTCCACCGCCTCCCCCACGCCGATGGTCGCCCCCCCCTTGTCCACCGTCGTCGCCCGCGCCGCCAGCAGCTTGCGCGCGATGTCGCCGACGCGGCAGACCCTCACGTCGGGCGCGGCGGCGCTGCCCTGGTTGGTCAGCACGCGCGCCGCGCCGCGCTCGACCGCGATGATGACGCCGGCCGTTTGGGCGTCGAGCTGCACCAGGTCGTGGAGCTGGTACTTGTCGCCCAGCACCTTTAGTTTGTTTGGGGGGGGGTGGTTGGGGGGTGGTGGTTGGGGGGAGGGCGGGTTGTTTTAGGGCAGTGTGGGGGTTGTGGGTGCTGCGGCGCCATTGAGGGCGCGGTTTGCCCCGCTCGGGGCGCCGCCCGCCGCGGCCCGCCGCGTTGCAAAAAGGCCCCGAACGGCGCCGCGGCACGCAGACAGCCGCCACGGTGCACAAACACCCCCCGCCCCCCGCCCCGGCCCCTTGGCCCCCCGGCCCCCCCCCACCTCCAGCCCCGGCGCCGCGTCCACCGCCTCTGTGAGGTCCCTCGCGTTGACCCTGAACTGCGCCCGCGTGGCGTCCGACACCACCGCCACCACGCCGCGGTCGACGGAGACGACCAGGCCGGTCTCGCCCTTGTGGGCGCCCGACAGCGCGCGCACGTGGTCGCCGACCTGGGTTGTTGGTTGGGGTTGGTTTGGTTTGGTTGGGGTGTTGGGGGGCCGAGTGCGTGTGGTTGTGTGTCGGTCGTTGTGTTGTTTTGCGTGGCACGTCGGCATGTGTGTCGTGTGCATTTGGTGATGTGGGGGGAGACTCCGAGCAAGCACGCTGGCCCCCTTGCCCAGCCCCTGCCCCGCAGCCCCCCTCTTCCAACCCTCTCCTGCTTCCCCCCAAAACCCCAGCCCCAGCCCCCCACCCCCCCCCCCACCCTGAAGGCCTTTGCTATTTCGTGGGGCGCCAGCGGCAGCTCCAGCTCCTCCACGCCGTCGCCCGCGACAGACCGCACGTGCACCAGCCCGCCCTCGCCCTCGTCGACCTGCGCGCATTTGTGTGTGTTTGCGTTGTCGTGTGTTCGTGTGCATTTGTGCGCGTTGTTGTGCGTTTGTGTGCGAGGCGGCCCAACCCCTCAGCCAAAAGGCAGCCCCGCCCCGCCAGAAGGCATCGCAAGCGGCAGTCCCCAAGGGGCAGTCCAATGGACGGTTCAAAGCAGCCCAAGGGGCAACCCAAGCGGCAGCCCAAGCGGCAGTCCAAGCGCAGTCCGCCCTCCCCCCCACCTTTGTCACCACCGCCTCCAGGTTGACCAGGTCACCGGACACCACCACCACGCGGTCGCCGGGCACAAACACGGCGCGCCGCGCGGCCGCCTCGGGCAGCGCCGCGGCGATGCCGCTCATAGAGTCCTGCGCGCGCGTTTAGTGTTTGTTTGGGGGGGAGGGGGTTTGGGGCGGTTGGGTTTGGACCGGGTGACTCAGGGGTCTGGCGTTGGGGGTTGGAGGAGCCGAGGTGGGAGCAGACTCCGGGCGGGGGGCAAAGTTGCCGCGGCCGCCGCCACCGTCTGGCGGGGCGGGGGGGGGGGGGGGGGGGGGGGGGGGGGGGGGGTGGGGTGGGGTGGTGGCGCTGCGTTGAAGAGGGAGGTGGCTGGCCAGGCGGGCGGGCAACGCGCAAGCGCAGTGCGGGGCACGCCTGCGGGCAGTGCCCCCAAAGCAGGGACGCTGCGCCGCGCGCAGCTTTCGGCCCCCAATACCCCAACCCACCCCCAAAACCAAGGCAGCGGCGCTCGCTGCCACCCACCCAGCCCCTCCCCCCAAAACCAAGCCTGACCCAGCCCCCTACCCCCCCCAAAAAAAACCAAGCCAGCGCCGACCGGGCCACCCACCCTTCCCCTCCTGCCGCGCCTTTATGGCTTTGAGGTCGATGCGGGGCACCACCTGCACCACCGCCTTTGAGGTGGCGTAGTCAACGTCCAGCACCTTGTTGAAGGGGGGGTGTTTGGGGGGTTGTTTTGGGGGGGTTGGGGGGGGTTTTCAGGCGTGTTTTCACGGGTGTTTTGGAGGGTTGTGAGGGGGTGTTCTTAAACCAGAAACTAGCAACGAAACGAGCAACGCAACAAAAAGCAGTGCAGCAAGCAACACAAAGCAAGCAGCAAAACAAGCAGCAAAACAAGCAGCAAAACAAGCAGCAAAACAAGCAGCAAAACAAGCAGCAAAACAAGCAGCAAAACAAGGAACAAAACCAGCCCCCCACACACACCTTTGCCAGGTCGTCTTTGTACAGTCCGTGCTTCACGCGCACCCAGCCGTCGCGCACAACCTCCGCTGCGCGGCTGGAGCGGGGGACCTTTTGGTGGGGGGGTGGCGGCGGCGGGGGGGGGTGGGTGTTGGCAGAAGGGGCGCGCGGGGGCAGTGGGGCGGGGGGACGGCGGTTGCTGTTGGCCGGTGCGGCTTTGGGGGGATGGCTGCGGCCGACAGCGTCGCAATAGCAAACACAAGCACCCAGCCGCCCATCGCCCTCCCCCTAAACCCCCCTCCCCCTAAACCCTCCCCCCCCCCCCCCCACCGTGAGTGCGTCTGGCATCTCCTTCAGCGGCACCATCTTGGCGCCCTTGCTGAAGAACATGGTGCGCAGCCCGCGGATGGCGTCCATAACCTGGGGGGCGGGGGGGGGGGGGGGGGGGGGGGGGGGGTTAGGGTTTAGGGTCGGGGCGGGGTCGGGTGGTGTGTGTGTGTGTGTGTGTGTGTGTGTGCGTGACGGGTGAGTGGGTTGGGTTGGGTGCGTGGCTGGATTGGTGGGTGGGCAAAGCCCACCACCCCCTCCCCAGCGCAGGCGCACCAAAGCGCGAAACCCGCAGCACCCCACACTGCGCCGCTCCCAGCGCCGAAAGCAATCAAGCGCTGCACCCCCCTCCCTCCCCCCTACGTGTGACTCCTTGTCTGCCTCGACGTAAAAGTAGCCCTTGAGGTGGTCGTGGCACGCGGCAGAGCGGATGGCCAGCGGCGTGCCCCGGTCTGCGAGGGTGTACGCCTTTTGCAGCAGCTGCATCACCGCCTCGCGCTCGTGGCCGGGGCGGCACTGGACCACCCACAGCCGGGGGTCGCTGGCGGTGGGGAGGAGGGCCTGGGGTAGGGGGTTTTGTCGGGGAGGGAGGGAGGGGAGGGGGTCGTTGGCAGTTGGGAGGAGCGCCGGGTTTGGATTGAGAAGAGGGGAGGGGGGCAGCGGCGGCATCCTTGGACGAGTGCCGCGCTTTTGGTTGGCTGCGCTGTTGCTGGCCACGGGCAGGCAAAGCCCAGCCAACTTGGGCCGCCTCCCGCAGGGCCCCAGTCAACTCAGAGTGTCCCCCTTTTGGCGCCCCATCCTCACGCGCGGCCGTAACCAGTCGCCACCCCCAACCCACCCAGCCCCCCCCAAAAAAACCCACCTCCTGCGCCAGTGAGTCGCCGTCAAAGTCTGCCGCCTCGTACTCATCATCCTCCATGTTCCTTTATTAAGGGTTGGGGCGTTGGAGCGTGTGGGTGGTTTGTGTTTGGCCGCCGCCGCTGCAGCCGTCGCGCCAACACTCCCCCGCCGCCCCGCCGCTGCCGCCGCCGCTGCCGCCGCTGCCGCTGCCGCTGCCGCTACCGTTGCCGCTACCGCCGCCAAAGCCACCCCCCCCCACCTGTAGCGCTCCTCTATGTATTTGGCCAGCTCCTCCTCTGTGCGGTCGTCCGCCTGGCGGTTCACGGCGCTGGGGGTAAAAGGGGGGGAATGGGGTCGGGAGGGGGGCGTTTAGGGTGGCGTTGCAGGGGCGTTGGAGGTGTGCGCGCAGCGTGGGGTTGCGGCAGGTGAGGTCTGCCCCCGTGTTGGGATGCTTGCAGGGGCGGCTTCAGGAGGGCCGGTCTCTGTTGGGTGCAAGCGGCGCAGGCCGGAGCAGCAGCCATGTGGGCGGCACAGCCGCGGCGCCGAGTCCCTTCGCTCCCCCCCTCGCCCCCACCGGTAGGCAGCTGCCGCCTGCCCCGCCTCCAGCTCCTCCGCCCCCACTTCCTCGTCCTTGTCGTTGATCAGCTCCTCCATGTCATCCTGGGGGGGTGGGGTTGCGTTGCGGAGGGTTTGTGTTTCGTGGGGGGCTGCATTTTGGGGGAGTTGAGGTCTGGGTGGGTGGGTGGGGGCCGCGGGCGCGGCAGCACGAGGCGCGGGTGCGCAGGCGCCGCTCCGCCCCAGCCGCGGCCAAGATCACCACCAGACGAGATCACCGGGCGTGCAGCCCCCCACCCCACGGCCCCCCACCTCCGCCTCCTCCTCCTCGTCCTCGTCGTCCACCGCGGCCATCTCATCGATGAACTGAGCGCCGATGCCGCGCCGCCGCCGCTTGGCGCCGCGCCGCTCGCCGCCGCCGCCGCGGCCGCCGCCGCCGTCCTCTTCTTCGTCGTCGTCGTCGTCGTCCTCGTCATCCTCCTCCTGCGGTTGGGTTTTGTGGTTTGAGGATTAAGGGTTGCGGGGGCCGCGGCCCGCGGGTGCTCTGCAGCCCGCGGCGCCGCCGGCCGGCGCGGCGCCGCGGATCGCGCCCGCACGCGGCCGCCGGGCGCGCCGCAGCGCGGCTGCATGCGGGCGCGGCGCGCCTCGTAGGGATACGCAGGGCGCGCCACGATCCGCGCCCGCAGCGCTGCGGCTGCTGTGGGAGCAGCAGCAGCACAGCACCCCAGCGGCGGCGCGCCCGCCCTCGGCACGCGCTGCGCCCACCTCTGCCTCCTCCTCCACGAACGCAGGCTTCCTCTTGCGCTTGTCTGCCTTTGCTGCCTTCTTCACCTTCTTCTTGGAGGCCTTGGGGGCCGATTTGGGGGCGGCCTTGCCCTTCTTTGGCTTCTCCTCCTCGCTGCCCGACCCGCCGTCGCTGTCACTGCCCTCGTCCGACGCCTTAAAGTCGTCATCTTCGTCCTCGTCGTCCTCCCACAGCCCCTCGTCCTCGGGGAGGCCGTCGTCCGCCATCCAGATCGCTGCCGCGCGGTTTGGCCGCGCCCAGGGGGTTGGGCGATCGGTGGGAGCTTGATCTCAGCAGTGCGGACGCCCGGCGCCGCGTATGAGGGCCGGGAGCCGGCGCGGTGCGCTGTAAACGGCGGCGCGCAGCTGCCCGCTGCACACTGCGGCCGGCCCGCGTGCTCGGGCCCAGCACGGCCCCGCCGTTGTGCGGCGCCCACTGACCGTGTTTTGCTCAGCTCCCCTCCCTCCCCCCCCCCCCACGCCCTCCCCCATCGAAACGGCTGCTTACACAGCAGCGCATCCGAGCGCGCCGGCAACGCTGCGCGCCAACCCGCCGCCGCCCGCCCGCCCCGCCTCACTCCGCGCCCCCGCCCTCCGTCCCGCCGCCCTCGAACCCCGGCGCCGGCGCCGGCCCCATCGTCCGCTCCACCAGCCGCCGCATGTCCTCGAGGATCTTTGCCTCCTTGGTCTTGTTCTCCTCGTAGTTGAACATCGCCAGCGCCGCCTTTTCCTCTGCCGAGTAGATCTGGTTCTCCTTGCGGATCCGGATCGCGTTCATGCGGCTGTGGCGGGAGCCCGACATTATGTAACCCATGGTCTCGTAGTGCTCGATCTGGTCGCTGGTCAGGCCGACCTCGCCGCGGCGGGGGATGCGCTTGCCGCTGGCCACGTATTGGGCCATCCTGGGGGGGGGGTGTGTGGAGAGGGGGTGTCGGGGAGGTTTGGGGGGGTGAAGCGGTGGGGTTTGGGGGTGGAGGGTGGGGCCACGGGCTGCCGTGCGGGAAGCGGCGCAGGTCCAAGGACGCCGCTCGCAGCAGCATTTCTGCTGGCACAGGCCCGACTACCCCACCCTGGCATGCGCCCGCACCACAGACGCGCGAGCGCAGCCCCTCCCCGAACAAAGCGCAACCCCCGCCCACCTGTCTCCCTCTCCCGGCAGCAGGAAGCCGCCGTAGTTGCCGCCAGCGCCGCCCGCGCCCCCCGCGGCCCCCGGCAGCATCGGCCCCACCACCGCGTCCTCCTCCGCCGCCGCCGCCATCGCCGCCTCTGCCGCCGCCTTGCCGGCCTCCAGGTCGGAGTACCAAGCCAGGAACAGCTCAAACTCCTGGGGAGGGGGAGGGGTTGGCGCGGGCGCGCGTTCGGGGGTGCTTTGGGTGGCCGGCGGGAGGTGGGAGGGCGCGGGGCGCGCCCCTTCTGAGGGCGGGTGCGCGGCCCCTCTCCCTGCAGCCCTGGCGCTCCCTATCACCCCCTCCTCTGCAAACCCGCAAGCCCCCCACCTGCCGACCCCCCAAGGCCCCGAACCCCCCACTCCCAAAGCGCCCCCCACCCCTCCCAAAGCCCCCCCCCACCTGCTCCTCCAGCGAGGCCAGCTCCTTGGCGTGCTTCTCCCCCTCCTTGGCGCGCCGCGCCTCCTTGGCAGCCTCCTCCGCCGCGCGCGCCTTCGGCGGCCGCGGCGGCGGCGGCGGCATGTCGCCCCTGCCGTTTGGCTGCTGCTGCGCCGCCGCCGCCGCCGCCGCCGCCGCCTCCTCCTCCTCCTCTTCGCTGTCCGGCGGCGTCGAGCCCGGCGGGGGGCTGGGCGTGTTGCGCCAGAGCGTCCAGCAGTCGTCCTCCCACATCTTCAGCCGCTTCAGCCGCCGCCTGCGGGGCGGGGGGCGGGGGCGGAGGGGGAGGGCGCGGCAGGGTTTGGGCGCCGGCGGTTTGGGCGCCGGCGGCCGCCGCTTCGGTTTGGCTGCGGCGCGGCTGCGGCGGCCGAGGCCCCTGCAGCGCCCCGTGGCCGGCTCGGCGGCCGCTAAAAGCGGCTGTCCCGCCCCCCTGCCGGGGCACAGCCAGCGCAGTCGGCCGTTTGAGCGCTTTTGGCAATCTCCCCAGTCCCCACGCCCACCCTGCCCCTGAACCCCCACAGCCCCCAGCCCCCAACAACCCCCCCCCCCCCAAAAAGCGGCGTGCTCACAGCTCCTGGAAGCTGTCAGCCCCCTGGATGTCCTCATCGCGGGGGATCTGATCTGGGCGGGGGCCGTTCATGTTCAGGCCCTCGTACCTATGGGGGTGGGAGAACGGGGGGGAGCGGTTTTGGGGGGAGCGGCGGGGCGCCGTGCTGTAATGGGGCTGCTGCGGCACGCACGGCGACGCAGGCGGGCAGATAGAGAGCATGGCCATGGCAGCGCGGGGGGTTAGGGCGGCGCTGCAACGCTGCGGGGCGGGGTATGAAGAGCGCGTGGGGTGCGCGCCACTCACTGCACAGAGCTCCGCCAAGAGGCGGGCTGCCGCGGCTGGCCCCAGCCCCCGCCGCCGCCGCCACCGCCGCCAAAGCCGCCGCCGCCACCAAAGCCGCCGCCGCCGCCGCCGCCGCCGCTGCCGCCGCCAAATCCGCCGCCGTCACGGCCGCCGCCAAAGCTGCCGCCGCCGCGGTCGCCGCCGTACCCGCCGCCGCGGCCGCCGCGGCGGTCGTAGTCGGGGGAGGCCCGCCGCCGCTCCGGGTCGCGGTCCGGGTGCATGCGCGGGTCGGCGCGCCGGTCCGGCTCGCCGCCGTCGCGGCCGCGCGGCGGCGAGGGGTAGCGGCCGCGCGGCGGCGAGGGGTAGCGCGGCGCAGCGGCGCCGGCCCGGTCGCCGCTGCGCCCGCCGGCGCCGCCGCCGCCGCCGTCCCGCCGCGGCGAGCGCTCGCGCGGCGGCGGGGAGCGCTGCCGCTGCCGCTCATCGTCCCTCCGCCGCTCCCGGCTCCCGCTGCGGACGCGTTCCCGGCTCCTGCTGCGAGAGCGACGTCCGCCTTCCCTGCTGCGGTCGTCCCGCGAGCCCCTCCGCCCCAGGGATCGGTCCCTCGGCGATGCACTTCGCCGGGGGGATCGCGAGCGGCTGCGGGACGCGCCCATGGGGCCTGGGCCAGCGCGCCTGGGGCGCCAAGTGATCTGTGCGCAAGCTGGGGCGCGGTGGTCGTGGTCGAATGGATTTTGGCTTATCAGTGTGAGCCTTCTGGACCGATGCACTGGCGCGTTGAGTGCCCGCACGCGGACTGGAGTGCCTTGGCAGGTCAAGGCCGAAGCTGCCCGCCTCCCCCGCTCCCCTGACAGGCCGGTTCGGGGCCCAACAGCGGGTCAATTGAATTGGGAACCCCTTCACCATTGCCGCGTGCAGCATCACCCCGCGCCCCGCGTCCAACCAAACCGCGGGGCAGCTGGACAGCGTGGCCCAGCGGGCCCAGCAGGCCGGGGGAGGCGCTCGACGCGTGGGGAGGTCCGTCCGGGACCCACCTGCGGCAGGGCAGAGCCGCGCGCCGCGGGCCGCGGGCGCGCCCGCGAAAAACGAGGCGCAGCGGGATGGCGCCCCTGCTGCGCGTCCTGCTCGCGATCGCCGCCTCTGCGCTCGCGCCGCCCCACGGCGCGCTCGCGTCGGGCCCCGACGTCGCCGCGCTGCTGCGCGAGGGGGACGCCTCGTTTGCGGGCGGCGCCTACTCCAGCGCGATCCGCCACTACTCGGACGCCCTCGAAGCCGACAGCGCCAGCGCCCTGATCCACACCAAGCGCGCCGCCGCCTACATCTCCGCGCGCCAGCTGGCGGCCGCGCTGCGCGATCTGGACGCGGCGGTTGCGGCGGACGGCGCCTTCACTCAGGGCTACCTAAACCGCGGGAAGCTGCACAGGTGGGGGGGCTGTTGACTCAACAGTGTTGAAGCGCATGGGGGACGCGCATGGCATGCATGGGGGGCTGTTGGTAGCGCATGGGGAAGGGGGGCCGTGGCACGCGGCACGCACTGCAGGCGGCACGCACTGCAGGCGGCAGCGAGCGCCCAGCAGTTGCCGCGCCGCGCCAAGCCGCCCCCCGCCGCCGCCGCGCCGCGCCCCCGCCCCCGACGCCCGCCGTCCAGGCAGCTGTGCAATGTGGAGGCGGCGCGGGCAGACCTGGAGGCGGTCACCAAAATCAAGCCGGGACACAAGGTGGGGGGGCGAGTGGTTAGTGTGGTGGCACTCCGGCTGCGGGAACCCTGCCTGCTTGCTGCCTTGAGGACATCGGCACCTGAACTCACACCGGCCGCAAAACCAGGGCCTGCCTGTTTGCAAATCTGCATGCACACCTGCATGCAAACCTGCATGCAAACACAGCACGCCCCAGCACCCCTACGCACACCGCCCCCAACCGCCCAACCGCCCGCCGGCCGCAACCACAACCTCAACCTCCACCAAACAGGCGGCCGTGAAGGAGCTCGAAAACCTGGCAGCCCTGGAGGCCGCCCTGGCCGCCCTCGACCGCCTGCCCTCGCTGCAGCCCGACGCCGCGCGCGCCGCGGTGGCGGCGGTGCTGGACGCGGCCCCGGACTGCACGCGCGCGCAGGTGGCCGAGGCGGAGATGGAGTTTGGGGCGCGCAACTACGAGCAGGTGGGGGCGGGGCTTTCGGTCCTCGTCTTGTTCAAGAAGCCCTTGTTCGCAGCTGCATGCGTGAGCTGCGAGCGCGCCCTTCCGGGCGGCATGCACTGGGGGGGGGGGGGAGGCGTCTCGCGTGCCGGCCTTTCCGCCGCACCAGCGGCGCCCGCAGGGCGCCGCTTGGGCCGCCCCCCCCGCCCAGGTCGCGCCAGGCCCACGCCACTAATCAGTCACCAACCCCCCACCGTCCCGCCCGCCCGCCCCCTCGCGCGCGCGCGCAGGTCGTCGCGGCCACCGGGCGCCTGCTCAAGGCCAGCCCCGGCCACCTCCAGGCGCTGGTGCTGCGCGGGCGCGCCTACTTTTACCTAAACGACCCCGACCTGGCGAAGCGCCACTTTGGGGAGGCGCTCAAGTACGACCCGGACTACGGGCCGGCGCGCAAGGTGGGGGGCCGGGGGGGCCGTGTGCGTGTGCGCCACTTTTTGTCTGGCTGGCGCGTTTTTGGGGCGCGCGTGCTAGAATGAACACCCTTGGCTGAACCTCTGAACACCCTCCCCCCACCCAAACACCTCCCCCCTCCAAACAACCCCCTCCAAACAACCCCTCCAAACACCCCACCCCCCCAAAGGAGTTCAACCGCGTGAAGGACCTGGAGCGCCGCCGCCAGCGCGCCGCGCGCGCCGAGGCGGAGGGGGACCTCCCCGAGTCCGAGGCGCAGCTGCTCGCCGCGCTGGCGGTGGACCCGGCGCACGAGCTGGCGGCGGCGGAGCTCCACTATGCGCTGTGCCAGCTGCGGCGGAGGATGAAGAACCACAGGGCGGCGCTGGAGGTGTGTGTGGGGGGCTGCAGGGGGGGGCGGTGGGGGGTGGGGGTGGGGGGGTGATGGCTGGGTCGCGGCCCGCCAGCGGCGTGGGGGGGCGCCGGCACCCCTGCCAGTTTTAGGGAGCGTGCCCGCGCCCAGGCAAACCACAGCAGGTCGTGCACTTGCACACCAAGCGAACCCCCAGCCCCGCAAACCCAAGGCCCCCCAAAACCCCCACCACTCCCACCCCAACCCCCAACCCCCCAGTCCTGCGACGCGGTGCTGGCCCGCGACCCCTCCCACCGCGCCGCGGCGCTGGACCGCGTGCGGCTGCTGTTCGACCTGGAGGAGTGGCAGGCGGCGGTCAACGCGGCGCGCGCGGCGGCGCAGGCGCGGCAGGGGGACAACGAGTTCGGCTCGGTGGGTGGCAGAGAGTGCAGGGGGGGGGGGGTGGACGGTGCGATCGCGCGCGCGTGCGGTGTGTGTGGGGGTGCGGAGCTGCGGTGGCGTGCCCAACAGCCGCCGACCCCGGAACACGCTCACGCACATACAACTGCACAGCGCACACCTGCACTCGTCCTGAACCCAAACCCAACAACCCAACTACCAAACCCCAACCACCCTAACCCCAACCCACCCCCCAGCTCTACCACGAGGCCGAGCGCCGCCTCAAGATGAGCCAGCGCAAGGACCACTACAAAACCCTGGGCGTCGCCCGCGACGCCGACGGCCGCGACATCCGGCGCGCCTACAAGCGCCTCGCGGTGGCGCACCACCCCGACAAGGCGGCGCCCTCCGAGCGCGCCGCGCGGGAGGCGGTGTTCAAGGAGGTGGCGGAGGCTTACGAGGTGCTGAAGGATGAGGAGAAGCGGGCGGCCTATGACCGGGGGGACGACCTGGACGGCGGCGGCGGCGGCGGCGGCGGGGGGTGGCACGGCGGGTGGCAGGGCGGGCACGGGTTCCCCGGCGGCGGCGGGGGGTCGTGGACGTTCACGTTTTGAGGCGGCGCCGCCGCGGGGCGGGGCGGGGCTGCGGGTGCGTGCTGTGCCGCTCCCTGCTGCATCTGTGCCCGCCTGCGCCTCCTGCCTCTCGCCCCCGCGTTTCTCCCCCGCGTTTCTCTTCTCCCCCCCCTTGAAAAACGAAGCTTATTCGGCGGCCGCCGTATTCCTTGCGAGCAGCAATCGCTCGCACCCCTCTGCCGGCACTGCGCACTGCCATTCGTGCCCTGTAAAAACAACGACTGGGCTGCACCATCCACCGCAGCGGCTGCTTCCAGGCAGCCAGCCCGGTGGCGCATTTGCAGAAAAATTTCGACTTTCAGCGCGGGCGCCGCCCCCGCGCCCGCGTGAGCGCCGGTCACCTGGGCGTCACCCGAGGCCCCCCGACTGTCCGCGTCCCATGCGGCCCCATGCATTCGCGCGGCGCGCCCACGCGCGCCACACAACATATTTACTCCGGCTCATTCATCGGCGGCGCGGCAGGCGTTGGTTCGCTCTTGAGGATGGCGGTGGCGACGGCAGAGACGGTGGAGGTGGCGGTGGCGGGGGAGGACGGCACCGCAAACGGCGGCGTGATGCGCATCGGTCGGCGCTGCTACGTCTCCAACCTGGCGTGGCGCACGAGTGAGCGGTGTTTCGGGGGCGTTTGGGCTCGGATGGGGCCGCGGGGCGCTGCGCGGAGGCGGGGCGGGACGTGGCGGGTCCTCCGGAAAGGGGGGTGATCTGGCACCTGCCAGAGCGCCTCCCGGCCCGCAAGGACCGGCGCGGGAGGTGCCCAATCGTGTGTTTCCCGGCCCTGTGGGGCATGCGGCCTGCCTCCCGCCTCCCGGTGCCGGCTTGCGCCCTGCCGGCACCCCGCGCGAGGCCCCGCGGTCCGAAAGGCGCGGAGCGCGGCTTTCACGCCTCAAGGGCACCGTCACACCTGCCGGGCCCCGCGCTGGCAGGGGCTGCCCAGCGCGCCGCCCCGCCCGCCAGCGCGCACGCCGCCGACGGCACCCGCCGCCCCGTCCCGCCACCCCCCCCCCCTCCCAGGCTGGCAGGACCTCAAGGACAAGTTCCGCGAGGTGGGCACTGTGGTCTACGCCAACGTGACCCGCGGCGACGACGGTGGGTCGCGGGGCGGGGCGGGTTACCGATGCGCGCATGCGCGGCAGAGGCGGGGCCGGGTGTGCTTGGCGGCGGCGGTGCTGGCCAGCCCCGGGGAGGCTGCCGCCCGCGGCCGCGGCCTCACGAGCGCCGACCTCTCCCCGCGCGTAAACGCCAGGCCGCTCCAAGGGCTGGGGCATTGTGGAGTTTGAGACCCCCGACGAGGTGGGGGGCTTGGAGGGGCGAGGCGGGGGCTGTTTTGGGGCGGCGCTCGGCAGCCGGGCCGTGTTGGCGGCGCTCGGCGCAGGGAAGCCGCCGCCTGGCCCGGGCGGCGCGCGCCCCAGGCCCCGCCGACGCGGGCAGCCGTGCGTTTGAGGCGGCGCCGCCGCCGCCGGCTCGGCAGTCGGACGCCCCAGGCCAATACGCACACCGCCCGCGGCCCCCCCCAAACCGCCCGCAGGCCATCGCCGCCGTGAACACGCTCAACGGCGCGGACCTCGGGGGCCGCCGCATCAGCGTGCGCGAGGACAGGGAGGACCGCGACGTGAAGCAGGCCGCCGGCGAGGACGGCGCCGAGCGCCCCGAGCGCCCGCCCCGCGCGCCCCGCGGCCGCGGGCGCGGGCGCGGCGAGGCCGGCGCGGAGCGCGGGAGGGGGCGCGGGCGCGGGCCGAGGCCGACGATCGAGGGGGAGCCCTCGGGCTTCCAGGTGCGCGGGGGCTTTGGGCTGCGGCGGGCGGGACCGCTGCGACTTGCGACGGAGGGCCCCTTGCGGCGGGGTCCTGCGGCTGCGGACGCGCCCCCGCCTGAGCGCCGCCGAGGCGGCGGCCTGCGACCCCCGCCGCTCCCCAGCCCACCCGACCCACCCAAAACCCCCCCGCTGCCCCCACCCCAACCGCCCTCCCCCCCCCCATCGCGCCCCCTCAGATCTGCGTGCAGGGCATCCCTTGGGCCTTCACCTTCCAGGAGCTTCAGGACATGTTTGCCGAGGCCGGGGAGGTGGAGAAGGCCGAGGTCATGACCGCAGCCGACGGCCGCAGCAAGGGCTGGGGCACGGTGCGGTTCACGTCCAAGGAGGGCGCGTCCGCCGCCATCGAGCAGTTCCACGGCTCGCAGCTGGAGGGGCGCACGCTGACGGTGTTCCTGGACAAGAAGGCCTGAGCGCGCCCGCGCGGTGGCCGCGGACGAGGCGGGCGCGTGCGCGCGCGAACGACGCGGCCGTCAGTGCGCGCACGAGGCGCGCGCGCGAGAGAGAGGAGCGCGCGCGAGGAGCGGCCAAGGCGTCGGGCGCCCGGGGAAGGGAGGAGGATGAGGAAAGGAGTAGAGCCGCCGCGGCCCCGCACCGCCGGCGCGGGGCCGCGGCGCGCCTTGTGGGGTCTGGCTGCCACCAGACGCGGGGCCTTGTGGGGTGGGGCGGCCTTGAACGGCGGCGGGAAGGGAGTAAGGGGCGGGGCGCGGGCGCACGGCCGTCCGTCTGGCGCCGGGCTCCCCGGCGCGATGGGCGCGCGCGCGCGCGCGCTGCGGCCGCCCTCTATTAAACTACTTGTGCAGCGCGCGTTGCAGGCGTGCCCGGCGGACCCACGCAGGCACACGTTTTCCTTGTCGTCGCGCGCGCCCGCAATCCCTTGTTCGCTGCGGTTTTGGCGCGCGCCGCGCGGCCCGCCGCCGCCTCGGGGCGCTGGGGCGGTGCTCCCGGCGCGCCCCGGGCGGCTGCGTGGCTGCGCATGCGGTGTTGCATGCGCGCGCGCGCGTGCGCACGGAGCGGCCCGCCGACGCGCGCCCGCCCGCCCGCGCGCGCGCGCGCCCACACGACCTGACCTTGTGTCCCGCCCAACTGATGTATCGAGCAGCGCTCAGCATGTCTCTCTGTGGCAGCAGCGGAGGATAACATCCTATTGTAAAGGCGGCTTTACTCAATTCCTCAACCAAATCGAAAGTCAACGCGCCGCCGGTGGGGACCGGGTCGCGGCGGTGCGCGCAATCAAAAAAAGGCAGGCGTCGCAATATGGGAGGGGACGGCGCATTGCAACCGGGATCAATCAGTCAAACCGCGCGGGGGCCCGGGCGCGGCAGGGGCCGCCCGGGGAGCAGAAGGGCTCGTCGGCAGGAGGCGGGGCGCCCCAGGGTCGCGGTCTCGGCGCGCCCGAGCCGGCGGACGCTGCCGCGGCCGCGCGGCCGCGCGGCGGCCCGCCTGCCCCGCTGCGCAGCGCAGCGCCGCGCCTCGCGCCGCGCCTCGTGCCGCTTGCTTTTGCTTGTGTTTAGCAGGGCACGCGGTAGCCGTTGCGGTCGACGCAGGTGCGCCAGGTGGTCTGGCCCAGGGACACGAAGATGACGACCAGCACCTTTTTGGGGGGGGGTGGGCCGGGCAGGGGGGTGGGGCGGGCTGAGGCGTGGGCGCGCGCGCATGTGTTTGCAAACAGCCTCCCCCGGCCGTGGGCCCCAACAGCTCTGGGCGAGAGCAGCCGCAGCAAGCGCTGGGGCGGGGGCCAGCAGAAAGCGCCGAGGCAGGCGCCAGGGCGGGGGCCCGCAAAAGGCGCCGCGGCGAAAGGGCTAACAAAAAAGCGGGCGCGCGCGCGCGCGGGGGGCCCACCAGGTAGGCGCACATCGCGATCGAGCTGGCAATGGCGGCGCGCCGCACCGCCAGCAGGTCTTTGGGGCCCTTGGCGCCGCGCGCGGCGCACAGCGGCATGAACGCGCACGCCACCCAGAAGAACGGGATGAAAACGCCACTAGGGGTGGGGGGGCGTTTGGGGGTTGCTTGTCGGTTGTTGCCCGGATGCGGGTGAGGAGGCATTCGGCGGGTGTGGGTGCGCTCTGGCCGCGGCGTGCGGTTGGGGAGGTCCTGAGGGGGCGCGCCCCGGGCGGCGCCGCCCCCCGCATCGACAGGCGCTGGGACGGAAAAAGCCCCTGCAAGGCCCTTCCCCAACCGAAAGGGCGCTCACGCGATGAACAGCCCCCAGGCGATGTAGCCCATGGGGCCGATCTTGTCGTTTGGGTCAGAGGGCCCGCCGCCGGCGATGGGCATGCCGACGACGGCGTGCGGCGGCCGCCCCGGCGCCGCGCCCGGCGGCGGCGCGCCGGCGGGCGCGTAGGGCGAGGCCGCGCCGGCGGGGGCGCCGGGGTAGCCCGCGGGGAGGGACTGGGTGACGGGCGACACGGTGGGGTAGCTGCGGGGGCGCGCGGTCGCGGGGGCGCATGGTTTGGGGGGCGCATGGTTGCAGGACGGGGAGCAGGAGGGGACGGCGGCGGCGCGGCGGCCGCGGGGTGCTGGGGCTGGGGCCGGCGCGGCGGGGGAGGTGGCCGCGGCCGGCCCGCCACCGGCCCGGGCTGCGTCGTGCAGAGAGCCCGCTCACCCGCCCAGGGGCTTGCCGCCGCTGGCGCCGGCGGCGGGGGGGTAGTTTCCGAGCTGGGGCGCCTGCACGCCGTCGAAGCCGACGGCGCCGGGGGGCGGGCTGGGGCCGCTGCCGCTGCCGGCGCCGCCGGGGGGCGTCGCCCCCGTCCCCGCGAACGCGTCAGAGGGCTTGGCGGGACCCATAGCGGGCTGCCTGGGTTCTGCGGAGGGCCGGCTGGCTGGCTGGGGCCGCGGGGAGGTGGATGCCACTGGTGCTACGCACGGGACGTTGAGTTTCTGCGGCCGCGCGTGGGTGTTGAAACGCTAGACTGGTACGCGGACGTCCGATCGGAATGATTGACCGGCCACAACAGCGCCGCCCGCCCGCGCGCCGCTCACCCCCGCCAGCGCGCGGTGCCGGCGGCGGCGCTGCCGCTGCCATGCGCCAGCCGGGAGCGGGGCGCGCACCGCCCCCATCGCCAGGCCGCCCACCTTGCAATCCCGCTCCTCACCCCCGCCGGCGCAGACCCTCCCGACAGGCCCGTTGTTGCCCACTCATGTGGCCCACTGCCCACACGTCCCTTGAATCTTTAATCGATGTGGGCGCGGGACCGACCGGGGCGGAGGGCGGGTGGAAAGCGCGGCCGATCAGCGGGAGCGAGGGCGGCAGGGCGCTGGCACACGGTCGGCGGCGCGATTGGGGCGGGTGCCACGGTTGGGGCGGGTGCCGCGGTTGGGGCGGGTGCCGCGGTCTTTGGGCGCCAGTGGTGAGGGGGGCCGCAAGGCCGGGCGGGCTTTGGAGGTGAGGAAGGAACGGGGGAAGCGGGCCGAGGGGAGCGTTTGAAAGGCGGGCAAAGAGGGTCAAACCTGAGAGCCTGGGGGGAGGTCAAGGTCAAAGTCAAACGGATAGGGCAGGGGAGGGGCCGCCGCGGCGTTGCTGAGGGGGGGAAACAGCCTTTGTTTCCGCACCCCGTGCAGCAAAAGGGCCCGGGAAGGGGACGGCGCAAAGCGGCAGCCGCCGGGAGGGACTGCTTGGGGCCGCCGCGCAAAGAGGAAGAAAAGGGCGCGCCGGTGTCGGCGGCCGGCAAACACACAAACACACACCTGCGCTGGTCGGGGGCACACACAAGATAGGCATTGGCAGGGGGCGGCGGCTGCGCGCGCAGCGGCCGCGGGCGCAAGGGGGGGAGGCGCCCGCGGGCGGTGCGCCGATGCCGCCGCTCGGTGCGGCGCGGGAATGAGTCGCGCCCCTCTCTCTGTGGGATGCGTTGGGCCCAACGCATTCCAGGACCTGATCTGATCTCGTGCATCAGATCACATTTGAAGCTTCAGATCAGTACATGAGGCCGGGCGTAAAGTGCCCGTCAAAGCCCGCCGCCGCCGCCGCGGCGCGCTGCTTCTCCTCCGCGGCGCTGCCCGCCGCCGCGGCCGCCTTGTGGCTGCGCGCCCGCGCGCGCGCAAAAGCGTAGCCGTCGCCCTCGCTCAGGGGGCCCCGCACGGGCCCCGCCGCCGGCTGCGGCTGCGGCTGCGGCTGCGGCCAGGGCTGCGCCGCCGCCGCCGCCGCCTCGGCCGCGCGGCGCGAGGCCTCCCACCGCGTGTACCCCGACAGCACCTGCGGCGGCATCCGGGGCTGCGGCGTCTGGTCCGCGCCGCCGCCGTTGAAGCCCCCGCCGCCGCGGGCACCCTCCTCTTCCTCGCTGTCGTCGTCGTCGCTGCGCCACGCCGGCAGCGGCGACGCCGCCGCGGCCGCAAACGGCGACACCAGCCGCGTCGGCGTGCGGCCGCGCGACGCGGGCTGGGGCGGCTCCGATGGCGCAGAGGGAGAAAGGAGCGACGGCAGCGCCACCGCGCCCGGCGGCACCGCCAGGCTGAGCGCCGCCCAGTTGAGCGGCCGCCGCCCGCCTGCCGAGCCGCGCCGCTGCGCCGCGCCCTCGGCCTCCTCCTCCACCGCGCCTCCGCCCTCCGCCTCCCAGCCCGCGGCGCGCCCCACGCGCCGCCGCGCAGCGCCGCAGCCGGCGTCGCCGCCGCGCGGCTCGAGCGCGGGCGCGCCGTGGCGCAGCCCCACGAAGACGCCCGCCAAATGCTCCACCCGCTGCCTCGGCAGCCGCACGTGCAGCACGAGCACGCGCCGCCCGTGGCGCAGCGCGGACGCCTGCTTGTATGAGCAGCGCTGGCACTGGGGGTAGAAGCGCTGGCGGATGCGCGGCGGGGCGTGGCCCGCCAGGGCGCGCACCTGGGGAAGTGGGCGGGAGGGTTGGGGCTCGTGGTGTGGGGCCGGGCGGGGGTGGGGTGGGCCACGGCCGCAAGGGGCGGCGTCGAGCGCCGAGGCCTGCCCGTCTAGAGGCGTGCCGAGGCACCCAACGTGCGCCCACCTGCTTGACCAGCGGCAGCTCCTGCAGCCACAGCCCCAGGTCCAGCCCCAGCCCCGGCCCCCTGCGCTGCAGCACCAGCTTGTTGGGGGGCATGTGGTCGCCGATAACGGGGCCGCGGTGGGAGCCTTTGGGGAGGGGGAGGGGGGGAGGGTTTTTTGAGGGGCGTTGTGGGGGCTCTTTGAGGGGCTCTTTGAGGGGTGTTCTAGGGGTCTTGTGAGGGGTGGTTAGGGGTATTTTGAGGGGCGTGGGGCGCGCGTGGTAAGCTGCAGACGCGTGCAGCGCAACGGAGCCCTGCTGCCCGCGGCTGGCTCCTGGCGCTGCTGCGCGGCTCGGGGCGCAGGCGGTGGCAGGTCGTGCCCGCGCGCCCCCCAAGAAGCCCGCACCGCAGTGGTGGCAGCCGTCCCGCCTGAAGATGCGCGCCAGCTCGCGCCTCACGCCCGGCGACGCGTAGTCATTGCCGACGGCGGGGATGGACTCGAACGCGAGCGCGCCCGGCGCGGCGAGGTCGGACGGCATTAGGCTGGAGAAGCGGCCGCCGGCGGCCTTGAAGATGAGGATGCCGAGGGCCGCGTCAAAAAGGGCCTCGTCCCGGTCAACGCTTTGACCGAGCCGCCACCACGGCGCGGCGGCGCGGGCGCGGGCGCGGGCGGCGCCGTCGGCGGGGGCGGCGGAGGGGGGGTGGGGATCCCGCAGGAACAGCGCGCGCGCGTGCGCGCCGGCCTGGCCGGCGAGGGCCGAGGCGAAGCCGACGCCGAACATTCCCAGGGCGGGGCCGAGCACGGGGGTGCGGCAGGAGACGCGCAGGCAGTAGCCGACGATCTGGCGGTTTGGGGGAGCGGCGGCGGCGGCGGTGGTGGTGGTGGTTGCGAGTTGAGGGGGCATGAGCGGCGCCTGGCGCGGCTTGCGGTTTGCGGGTCGCGGGCGGGCTGCGCAGCCCTGCGTGCGTGCAGGCCGGGACGCGTTGCACATCGGGCCCTGGCGCGGCCGTATGCGCCGCACCTGCGCCGCGGTGATGCCCAGCTGGTAGGCGGCGCCCGAAGCGAGCAGCTGCGTGCCAAAGGGCAGCACTTTCAGCAGCCCGGCGCGCGCCGCGCGGCGCGCCACCGCCATCGCCTCTGCCAGCTGCCGCTGCCGCTCCTCCGCCCCCAGCGCGACCTCGCCCCTGGCGCGCGGCGGGCGAGAGGGGACCGGCGTGAGGCTCTCCGAAGATCCAGAGGGTCCCGCAAACAGCGCGGCCCCTGGCCGCCGAGCGAACTCACCCGGGCTCGGGGACCGCCTCCTGCTGAGCGGCGCCGCCCTTCTTCCGCGCCATCGCTGCTCCAAAGGACGTGAAACGCCGATCCGGTCAGAATACACGCCGCGCCGCGGGCTGCCGCGGGGCCTGCGGCGCTGCGGGCGCTGCACGCGCTGCGCGGCGCCGATGGCGCGCACAACAACACGCTGCGGAGCTCAGAACGCCGGTCCGGAGGGATGTTTCGGACCTCAATTGAGCGGGGAGGGTCTTGAATTGGCCCCGAGCCCTGCCGAAGCGGCAGTTTTGCGGTCAGCCCGCTGCAGCTGCCGCCCGCCGCGTGAGCGGTGACCGGTGGGCTGTCGCACGCTGTCGGCTGCCAGCGGCCCCTGCTGCGCCCCACGGGCTGCCCTCAGGCGAGCCACGCTTTGCTGCGCCTTTCTATCCATCCGCCCCGCTGCCCCGCTGCCTGCAAGCGCCGTCCCGTCTGGGGCACTTGCGGAAGGGGTTACAGACTCACAGGCTCTGTGCGTGCGCAAAAGCACACAGCACGCAGCACACAAGGGCAACCGCAGCAGCCGCCACGGGTTGCGGGGCACTTTTTCGGCGCTTCTTCGCGGGGGAAACAATTGGGTGGACAATGCATGGTCCAGGGGTTTTGCGGCTTGACAGGGTGAGGGGGGATGTGCACGCGGGGCGTGAAGGCGGGTTTTTTCAAACACCGAGAGGGGTGTGGAGAGGCAGGGAGGGCAGAGAGCTTTCGGAGAGAGAGGAGAGACAGAGAGGTTTTGGAGCCCAACACACACGGCGCGCGCGCACGCACGCGCACGCCAGGGGCCGCTGCTGCTTTTTGTACACACGATTGAGGGGCGCAGCAAGCCCCGCGCACCGGGGGTTGCCACGCCAGCAGGTCCCTCCGTGGCCACCACGCCGCGGCCACCACTCCGCGGCCACCACCCAAGCCGCGGGCCCCCTGGTAATCGAAACCCAAACTCAAACTGAAACTGAAACCTCCTCAAAGGCGGGCCGGCGCCGGCGCCGGCGCCGGCGCCTTCCACTGCCGCTTTCCGACAAAGGCTGCTTACGTAACCCCATCGCGTCACTCCACCTCGTGGGCCATTAGGTCGATGCGCCCTCGGTAGGCGTGGTCGGGGCTGTACCAGCCCTGGGGGGGGCGGATTTTTGGGGGGGTTTGGAGTGGTGAGGTTGAGTGCTTTTGGGGGGGTGGGGGTTGGGGGGTTTGGGGATGGGTGAGGTTTGGGGTGGGGTGGGGGGCTCATGTCGAGTTGAGGTTTTGGAGAGCCGGAGCGCAGCGCCGCTGCAGGCTCGGGGGGCGCGCGTGCAGCGCTCGACGCGCCACGCGCGCGCCAACGGAAACCGGAGTCAGGCACCAACACCACCGCCCTCCCCCCAAACGCACGCACGCGCGCCCCAGCCCACCAGGTTGCTGACGTGGCTGCTGTAGAGGCACGCGAAGCGGTCCATCTGGTGCGCGTACCTGCTGTTCTGGTACCCCGTCTTGAGCAGCCGCCCCCAAACGGGGTGGAACGCCTCGTGGTAGGACCGGAGGAGGGCCACATGCTCCGCCTTGGCGTCCGCCTGCCGCCGCTGCAGCGCGGTCAGGGCCGACAGCGCGTCGCCGCGCGCGGCCGCCTTGGACCCGCCGCCGCCGCCGCCGCCGCCGCCGCCGCCGCCGCCGCCGCCGCCGCCGTTGCCTTCAAAGCCGCCGCCGCCGCCGGAGCCGTCGCCGTTGCGGGCGTGCGCGCCCTCGCCGCCGCCCAAATCCGCCCCCGCCGCCGCCGCCGGCCCGGGCCCCGCCCCCGCCGCCCGCCCCCGCCCCCGCCCGTGCTGCAGCTCCCACTGCAGCAGCTCTATCTCGTCCGCCAGCGCCTCCCGCCGCGCCCGCAGCTCCCGCAGCCGCGCCATCGCGCCGGCGCGGGCGGTCTGGGCGGCGACCTCCAGCTCTCTCTCCAGCTCCGGCACCACCAGCATGGTGCGCCAGCCCAGGGACTTTTTGGACTTGAGGATGTCCTGTGGGGGGGTGGTTTGGGGGGGGGTTGAGGGGGCGGTTTTGCTGGGCGGTCGGGGCTGTGATAGATGGCCCCAACCCTGGAGACTTCCGCCCCGGCGTCTGCGCCCTCCCTCCCCCCAACGCCCCAAACCCGGCCCGCTGCCGACCCCCCAAACCCCTCAAAACGCCTCGACCCTCCCCCCAGGCACCCCCTTCAGAAACAAGCCCCCAAACCCCCCACCCCGGTCCCCAACGTACAGCCCAAACACAAACCCCCACCCAAAAACCCCAAAAACCCCGTGGGGGTGCCCCCCTCACCCCGTATATGTGGTCCCCAACGTACAGCCCGAACGAAAAAAAACCTAAAACCCCCCAGACCCCCCCAAACAAAAAAGAGCCCCCCAAACCCCCCGCCCCCCTCACCCCGTAGATGTGGTCCCCAACGTAGAGCACCTCCGTCCCGCTGCTCACCCCCACCATCTTGTGCAGGTCCGTGTAATTGCCACCCTGGGGGGGTTGAGTGTTGTGTGTGGAGAGGGTTTTGAGCGTTTGAGGGGAGCGGGGTTTGCGCGCGTTTGGAGAGGTAGGGGGGTTGCAGGCCTTTGGGGGATGGGGGCTTGCACGCATTTGGTCCAAAGGCCCGCAAAGGCCTCCAGGCCAGCCCAAGCACCAAGGCCCCCACCCGTACACCCCCACACACACACACACCTGGAATACCAGTGCCTTGTCCTCCTCCCCCAGGTCTAGCATGCTGGCGGTGCTGCCCAGCTGGGGGGGGGGGTGTTGAGGTTGGGGGTTGGGGTTGGGGGTTGGGGTTGGGTTGGGCTGGCAATCTGTCGGGGAGAGGCTTTCGCTCGCGCCCAAACAACCGTCAGGACTTGGGAGCGCAGAAGCAAGCGCAACCCCGCGCCTCCCCCACACACACACAGCAACAAAACCCTAGGAACCAAAAGCAAGCGCAACCCCCCCCCCCCCACACACACACGCACGTTGTCGGCGGGCAGGTCGTCCAGGCCGATGGGGATGATGGGCGCCCCCCCGTCGGTGTTGCGGAGGGAGCCGTCAGAGGGGTCGACCGCAAACAGGGGGCGGCGCTCGGAGAAGAAGCCTTTGGTTTGTGGGGGGGCGGGGCGGGGCGGGGCGGGGGCGGGGCGGGCGGGGGATCGATTGGTCGGGCTTGCTTGCGGGCGGTGGAGAGGCGATCGGCCTGCCTGGCTTGCTGAAGAGGAGTCCAAGCGCAGAGCCGCTGGGGCAGGGGCGAACAAAACGCAAGCACCAACCACCAACCACCAGGCACCAAGCACCCCCACAACCCCAGAAAACGGAGACCCCAGCCCCCAAACCCGCAGCCCAGACAAGCAACCCCCCCCAAAAAACAAGCAAACCCCCCCCCCAAACAAGAGAAAGGGGTGGCAGCTTCAGATTCATTCGATTCAACCGATCGCCCAATTCCACCCACCCGGCTTTGCCGCGCCCACGATTACCACATCAAACAGCCGCAGCCAGTCGTCGGTCTTGTCGCGCCCGGTGCGGCCCCTGGGGAGGGGTTTTTGGGGGGGAGGGGGCACGGTTGCAGGGTGGCGCGGCTGGGGCCCGATGCGGGGGGGGCTTTGGGCTTTGGGGCTGGGGGCTGGGGCCCGGTGCGGGGGAGTTTAGGGGTGGGGTGGAGGGCTTGGGGGGGCTTCAGGGGGCTTGGGGGGGGTTGGGGGCGCTTGGGGGGTTACGGGTTGGCCGGTTGGGGCCTGGGGCTAGACTGGGGATGGGGGGTGGGGCGGGGGCGGGGGGCTGACTTCCTGTGGTGCATCTTTCAGCCCCCCAACCCCCCACCCCACCAGGTGGTGCGTTGACCGCAAGGGTTTGGCCAAACCCCCCCAAAAACACCGCCAGACCCCCAACGAAAACCGCCGACCCCCCCGCAGTGCAAAAAACCCGCCAGCCCCGCAAAATCCAACAAACCCCCACAACCACCACCCCCTCACCCCACTAGGTAGTTCATGACCACGTGGGTGTAGTCCCATAGGCTGTTGGTGGCGAGGGTGGATGGCCGCTGTGGCTGGTGCGAGCGAGTGGCATGCGGTTGCAGCCGCGCATGCTTGGGCATATCCGTTTGCATGCCGGCGCGCTCTGTGGGCCAGCCACTTCCAACACCCAGTGCGGGCCAAGCCCCACGCACTCGCAAATTTCCGCTCCCCACAGCCCCCCTCCCCCCGCCGCACCTGAGGTCCAGCTTTGTGAGGGTGGTGTTGAGCTTCAGGCCCTCTGCCAGCGCCGCCGCGCCGGCGTCGCCGATGCCGTTGGCGCCCAGGTCCAGCGCGAGCAGCGTCGCGTTGCCGCTCAGCCGCGCCGCGAGCAGCTCCGCGCCCGCGTCGCCGACGCTGTTGGTGGCCAGCACCAGCGTCTGCAGCCGGCAGGTGGGCAGCACCTCGCAGAGCTGCGCCACGCCGACGCGGCCGATGCCGTTGTTGGCCAGGTTGGCCGCGAGGCAGACTGTGTTGAAGGCCAGCGCCTCCACCACGTAGGCCGCGCCCTCGTCCCCCAGGTTCTTGGCGGACAGGTCGGCGGACGCCGCGTTCTGGAGGGTCGCCGACAGCCCGTTGAGCCGCGCCGCCGCCTCGCGCTGCAGGCGCTTGGCCTGGACGCCCTCGCCGATGGCGCCCGCGCCGGCGGACAGCGCCGCGCCGGCGGCGCCGGCGATCGCGCTGCGGTAGGCCAGGCCCAGCGCGGCGGCCGCGGCGGCGAGCGCGCCCAGGAACACGGGCAGGCTGCTGCCGGCGGCGGGCTGCTGCTGCTGCGGCACCGGCTGCACCGCGACGGCGCGGCTGCTGGCGCGCTGCTGCTGCTGCTGCTGCTGCTGCTGGCCGGAGGACACCTGTACGCTGGCCTCTGGCGCCGCGCGCTGCTGCTGCTGCTGCTGCTGCTGCTTCTGCTTCGCAGCGTCCTCCGCCGCCGCCGCCGCCGCTGCCACCTCGCGCTCCACGTCCGCTATGCTCGTTTCGGGTACGGAGGGCCCGTCACCGCCCTTCCCCTTCCCCCACAGAGCGCTGCAGGACGCGCTGGGCTTTCGGGTGATCGATACCCGCAGGCGCCCGCCTGGCGGGGCCAGCCGTGGCCCCCCCCGGCGCATTGCATCCGCACTGGCCTGCCGTGTACGCAGCATGGCTGTGCGCCCGCGGCCGCCGGCCAAAGTCAGATCAGCCCGGTCCCGACAGCTATAAGGCGAGCCGCTGCGTGATGGGGCGCGGTTTGTATGCTCACGCAACGTGCTCTGGCTTTGAGGAATGACGCACAGCGCGCACCGTGTCTGCTCCGCATGCCTCTGCCGCCCACCTCGGTTACACCACGGTCAACCTTTGCAGCGCAGCGGGTCAAAAGTCGGCCTGGGTAGTGGGTATCCTGGTGGATACGGTTTCCTCACGTGCTCAAACGTGCGTCTTTTCAACAAGCGCAGCAATAGCCCCGTCCCCGCGGGCCCCCCTCCATCATCGAGTGTCCCCAGTGGAAGGGCCCGTCGATGCCGCCGCGGGCACGCCGCCGCCGCCGCCCTCCGCCCAGGACGGCCGCACGATGGGGCCGCTGCTGAGCCGCCACTCGTCCACAAAGCCCGGCTGCTGCGGCTGCAGCGGCGCCACGTCGCAGACCCGATCCCGGTCGCCGCCGCTGCCCCGCGGCGCGGGCGGCGGCGTGCTGGCCCCGCCCGCGCCGCCCCCGCTCCGGCCCGCGGTGCTCGAGCGGCCGCTGCTGGGCCCCGAGCCGGGGGGCGTCGGGATGCGCGACGCGCCCGTGGCAAGCAGCAGCGAGCCCGGCGGCCCCGTGCGCAGCGCGGCCAGCAGTTCCGCGCGCCGCCTCGGCGTGATCGCCGGGGTGCTGCCCGTTGCGATCTTGGACTGCAGCGCGTCCGTCCAGGCCGCCTGGGAAGACAGCAGCGCCGCAGCGCGTGCGCGCGGCGACGCGCCGGGCGCGCCGGCCAGCGCCAGGCTGCCCACCGAGCCGGTGCGCACGTGCCCCGCCGCGCCGCGCGGCGCCTCGGGGGCCGGCGAGGTGCGCAGCGCTGCCTCGCGGGCCATGTTGGCGGCCGCCAGCCTGCCGTTCTGGCTGCCGTGCTGGCTGCCCCCGCCGCCGCCGCCGCCAAAGCCGCCCGCCTCTGCCCTCGGTGTCGTGTTCCCGCTGGCCGCGCCGCTGCGGGGCGGCCCCGCCGCCAGCCGCGAGCGCAGCGCGGCCGCCTCGGCGCGCAGCTGCGCGACCTCGGCGGCGCGCGCCGCCGCCTCGGACTCCAGCTTTGCGTTGGCCGCCTCCAGCAGGTTCCTGTCCGCCGTGACCATGCTCAGCCGCCACTCCAGGTCAGAGTCGCGCTGCTGCGGGTCACAAAGGCACGGGTTTGTGTTTTTGGGGGGGGGGGGGGGGGGGGGGTTAGTGTGGGGCTAGCGTTATGAGCGCGGGGCAGAGGGCTAATGGACCGGGCGCATGAGCAGCGGCAGCCGCAGGCGCCCCAAACCTCCAAGCCCCCCACCCCCCACCCCCCCACCCTCCCCACCTGTGCGCGGTACTCCTCCAGTGCGGCGTTGATCTCCCCAAACAGCGCCACCGCCTCCTTCAGCTGCCGCCCGCGCGCCTCGTGGGACGACACCGCCTCCACCGCGCGCATCAGCGCACCGGGCAGCACGCGGCCGCTGCCGCCGCCGCCGCGCCCCGCGCCCGCGCCCTCCGGCCCCGGCGCCTCGGCCGCCTGCGCCCCGATGCTGCCCCACGACTGGATGCCGCCGCGCGCGAGGGGGGGCGGGATGAGCAGCGCCCCCCCCGCAGCGAGGGTGCCGTCCAGGCTCAGCAGGCTGCGGCGCGGCGAGTCGGCGCCGCCGCTGTCCGGCGCCTGCCACGCGGTGTACAGGTCGGCAGACTGCGGGGCAAAGGAAGGGGGGAGGGATTGCGTAACGGGGGGGGGGGGAGTTGGTTGCGATGCTTGGCGCCTCGCCTGCCGCCTTGCAGGGGGCAGGCCGCCACCACGCAGCGCCGGTGCACGTGCACGTGCCGCGCCGTCACACCACACCGCAGCCCCCCCCCGCAGCCGCACCTCGAGGCTCAGCGCCCGCCGCAGCCGCGCCGCCCGCACCGGCGCCGGCGCCGCCCCGGCGCCGCCCCGCGCGGCGCCCTCCGCCCCGTCGCCCCCCGCCACGGCGCGCGCCAGGAAGGCCACCATCCGGCTGAGCGCGTCCCGGTCGCGCACGGCGGCGGCCTTGTGGCTCTTGTGCACCGTCAGCTGCCACTGCAGCTCCTCCAGCCGCTGCCGCTCCCCCGCGCGCAGCTGGTCCAGCACCGCCGCCGCCGCCGCGCGCTGCTCGCTGCTGCCGCCTGGGGTCGGTGCGGGGGGAGGGGGGTTGGGGGTGGGGCGTGGGAGGGGAGCCCGTGGGCTGGGGGCCTTGGCGAGGGCTGGAGGTGGGGTTTCGTGGGCATGAAGGCGGCAAGGCAGACGGGCCCGGCGGTGAGCACCGGAGCCCCTTCATCCCAGGCGGCCCCATCATCAGCGCTCGCGCCCACCTGAGTTGAGCACCACAGCGGTCGCCTCGAGGCGCGACACCGTGTTTTGGAGCTCCGAGGCGCGCTCCTGCGCCGCCCTCAGCTCCGCCTCCAGCTGCTTGATGCGGTCCGGGGGGGGGGACCACCCCTGAAACAACAGCGCCCACCACAGGTCCACCGCTGAGCGCACACACCCAACACCCCAAACACCCCCCCCCCATAAAACAGCGCCCACGCCCCCAAAAACCACCCCTGAAACAACAGCGCCCACCACAGGTCCACCGCTGAGCGCACACACCCAACACCCCAAACACCCCCCCCCTAAAACAGCGCCCACGCCCCCAGAAACCACCCCTGAAACAACAGCGCCCACCACAGGTCCACCGCTGAGCGCACGTCGCGCCAGATCAGCTGGTAGGCGCGCCCGTGCGGCAGGGAGGAGGGGTCCTTGTCCTGGCGGCGTTGGGGGGGGATGGATGGAGGTTTGGCGGGGTGGCGTTTGGTGGTTGGCGTTTGGTGGTTGGCGTTTGGTGGTTGGCGGTTGGTGGTTGGCGGGGTGGCGTTTGGCGGTTGGCGGTTGGCGTTTGGTGGTTGGCGCGCCCGTGGAGCAGGGCGGAGGGGTTCTGACAGACTGCTTTGGGGGTGATGGCAATCGGCTGCCCAACCAAACAGGCGCCGCCTGTTCCAAAAGCACAGAGCAGCACAACCCCCAACAAAACGAATCCACCCCAGCAAAACCCACCGCCAGCTCCACCAGCTGGCTGAAGAGGTGGCTCTCCGCCAGGCTGAACAGCGTGTCAACCATGGCGTACTGGGGGTGGGGGTTTTGAAGGAAGTTTTGGGCAGTGGTTTGGGGCGGTTTGGGGGCGGTTTGGGGGGGTTGGAGGCTGTTTGAGGGCTGGGCGCATACTTGGGCATCGACTCGAGGCTTCGTCCCCTTGACCCTCGCCCTCAAGCTGGCTAAAACAAGGGAGAAACAAGCAAAAAAAGCAAAGCACCCCCCCCCCTCACGTCTGGTTCGTCGTACTCGTCGCGCACCGCGGCGCGGTTGTACACCGCATCGCGCTCGTCACTGCGCAGGGCCCTTTGGGGGGTGTTTTGGGGGGGTGGGGGGGGGAGGGTGTTGGGTGTTGGGGTTGGGGGTTTTGCGGGGAACCCCCCTCCCCGGGTGACTAACCCCTCCCCGGGTGACTAACCCCCCTCCCCGGATGACTAAACCCCCCCCCCGGCTAACTAACCCCCCCCCCACCTAAACCCGTGGTAGGCCAGCTTGACGTACTTGTGGCGGTCAATCTGGTGGGGGGGGGTCGTTCAGGGTTTTGGTTGGGGTTTTGTTTGCGGCTTTTGTTGTGTGGGGGAGGAGAGGAGGAGCGTGTTTCGTTTGGGGTTTGCCCTCGCGCTGCCACCCCGTGCGCCGCCGACAAAGCCGCCCCGCACCCCGCGCCCCGCCGGCACAGCCGCCTTCAACCCGCAAACCCACGCGACCACAAACAACCCCACCCCCCCCCCCCCCCGCCCCACCTTGATTATGTTCCCCCTCTTTTTGTCCACTATGAGCCCCCTCATCATGAAGCGGTGGTCAAACCCCAGGTCAAACAGGGAGGGGGGGTAGCCAAACGCGCGGACCAGCTTGGCCACGGTCTCCCTTTTGGTTTTGGGGTTTGGGGGGGTTTGTTTTGGGGGGTTTTGGGGGTGGTCAAACCCCAGGTCAAACAAGGTAGCCAAACGCACAGACCAGCTTGGCCACGGTCTCTCTTTTGTTGTTTTTGTTTCCGGGTTTGTTTTTGGGGTTGTTTGGGGGCTGTGCAGCATCCTTTCCCTCCCAGCCTCTCCCCCCCCCTCCCACTAACACAAACACACGATAAAACGAAACAACAGCCCGGGCCCCTCCCCACCTGTATGCCAGCTCCTCAAAGGCCTTGGGCTTGTACTGGGCAATCTTTGGGGGGGGGGGGGGTGGGAGGGAGGAAACAGCGCTTTGCTAAACTTTGGGGCTGGACGGGCGGTGCGAAGGGTCGACTGGGGATGCGGGCCACCACCCCACACCACCCCCTTTCCCCAGCAAAAAAACCAGCCCCCAACAACAACAAAAACACCCCAAACCACACAGAAAAAGCCCCCCCCAAACAAAGGCGCACCGTGTAGTCCATGTCAAAGCCGATGGCGCGCACGTGGCGCATGTTGAGGGAGCGGTTGCAGAGTATGCGGCGCCGCAGCTCAACGGGGCGGCCCCCGGCCTCGCGCTCGCACCTTTTGGGGGGGCGGTTTGGGGGGGGGGGGGGGGGGGGGGGGGGGGGGGGGGGGGGGGGGGGGGGGGGGGGGGGGGGGGGGTGGGGGGGGGGGGGGGGGGGGGGGGGGGGGTCCCGAGGAGTGACTTAGGGACCGGGTGAGGCGGCCGCGGCTGCGCTGCGCCTTGACTATGGAATGCATCAGCGCAGCCGCGGCGCTGCACAACTGGGCGGCACGCGGCCTCGGCAAAGCCCTCCCCCCCAAAAAAACAAGTCCCTGCAAACATGCCGCAACCCCTCCCCCCAAGCCCCTCGCCGGCCACCCACCAGCCCACCCCTCAAAAAAATCCCAAACCCCAACCCCTCGCCGCCTCCGCCCACCAGAGCGGCTCCCGAACGGAGGGCGGCGCGGGCACGTCCACATAGGGCGCCAGGCACGCCTATTGTTGGGGGGTTTTGTTCGTTTGGGAAGGGGATGGGGTTCGGGATGCTTTAAGCCTTTGGCAAGTGCTGCGGGGCTGCCGATGCGGGCGGCGGTGCATGCACTTTGGGGGGGTCTGAATTTGAGGGGGGGCCTTTTAGGGGCGGGCTGCGCTGAGCAGAAGAAGGGAGAAGGCAGGGGGCGGGCGGGCGGGCGCCGCTGGCGCGGCAATTGGCGGGGCGCGGCGGGGCCGCCTGCGGGGCCGAGGCCGCACCTCTGCGGCGGTGACGGCTGCGGCGGGGTTTGGGGCGCTCTCGGCGGGCGCGGGGCGGCGCGCCCTGGGGTCGGCGGCGGCGGGGCGGCGGGGCGGGGCGGGGGCGTCTTGCGCGGGGCGCGTGCGCGCGTGGCGGGCGCTCTGCGCTGCGCGGGCGGGGGGCGCCCGGCTCGGGGCCCCGCGCCGCCGCAATTGATGGCCCGTGCAATTGGCCCCGTCGCGGCCGGCGGTTGCGCAGAGCGTGCGCCGCGGCAGGCGATATGCCTCGCGCGCGAGGTTGGCGCGCCGACCGTGCCGCTGCCGCGCCGCGCTGCGGGCGCCCACCTCTGCAGCCTCGGCGCCCGCGCCGGCTGCGGTGCTTTCTGCAGCGCGCCCGAGGCCCCAAATCGGCCCCGCGGGCGCACGGTAGGGCGCGGGAGCATCCCGAGCCCGCTCCCCGCGGACGCTCTGGCGGTGTGGGCCCTCATTCGCGTTTTCTGGTGGGTCCAATTAGCCTCTGGCGCCGCGCGATCGGGGTGGGAGGGTCAAGCGGGCTGGCACACCCCGGTGAGTGCTGAAACCCGACGTTCGGGCGCGTTTATCCCGCTGTCGCGGGGTCGCGTCGTGCATTGCTTTCCACGGGCTGTTCTTTTGCCAGCTGCAGAACCGGCCGCTCGAAGCGCGCGCGCGCATCGGATCTGGTTCGCCCCGCGCAGCGTCTGCAGGGGCCGGCCCTGGTGCGCAAGGCGGCGAGGGGAAGCCGGGAAGTGCGTCGGCAGCCGCGGCGTTGGCAGCGGCGGCGCGGCCAGCGCGCGCCGGAGCAGCAAGCGGCGCGCGGCAGCGACGCGCGCGAGGCGCAAGGCGGCGAGGCGCCGGCAGCAGCCGCCCCGCGGCGGCCCCCGTCAGCAGGCAGGCAGGCAGGCAGGCAGCCATGTGGGACCTGGCGCGCGCCAAGCAGGTGCTGAAGACGTACGGCCGCGCCGGCGCGGTGACCTACCTGGGGCTCTCCTCGATGGTCACCACGGGTGGGTGAGGGGCTGCGAGCTGAGGGCAGCTTTGAATGAGGGGGGGGGAGCTTCGGATGAGTCATCGCTGCCGCCGCGTTCGGTCGTGCTGTGGCCCGGCGCGCCGGGCCTGGCGCGCCGCGGTGCGCCACGCCACGCGGCCGCGGGCCGGGACGGGGGGGTGGCGGCGCGGCGCGCCGCAACCGCGCTGCGCAAAACGAATGCAGACTGCGACCACAACGGAAGCCGACGCGCTCTATATACCCTCCTGCCCCAGGTTTCTACATCGCCATAAAAAACAATGTGGACGTAAAAAAGCTGGTCGGCATCAAGGGTGCGCGCGCGGCAGCCGCCTTTCGGGGGGCGGTCTTGGGGGTCGAAGGGGTGCAGCTTAGGGGGGGGGGCGGGCGGTTCAAGGCTGCCGGGCTTGCTGTCTAGTCTGGGGCTTTGCAGCCGCCGGCGAGCTGGGCTGCCGCGTCGCCTCCCCCGTATTCTCCGCTTCCGCTTTGCCTTTGCAACTGCACCCAAGGGAAGCGCTTGGGCCTTGGGGACAGCACGCCCCACACCCCACACCCACACCCCACACTCGCGCACAGCCCCCACGCCGGCCCGCACCCCCCAACCCCTCCTCCCCCCACACACACGCCCCCCCCCAGACGAGCCCGACGCGGAGCCCTCCCGCTTCCAGAAGCTGCTGCTCGGCCCCGGCTCCCACGTGCTGCTGGCGGTGATGTGCAGCAAGGCCATGATCCCGGTGAAGCTGCCCGTGGCGGTGGCGCTTACGCCCTACGTGCACAGGCGCGCTTTATTGGGGGGGGGGGGCGCGTTTTTGGGGCCATTTCGGGGGTGCTTCGGGAGGGGGGACGCCTCCTGGGGGGGTCGTTGTGCCTTCAGCCGGCTGACCTTTCGGGAGCCCTTGGCCAAGCACGCTGCGCGGCGTGGGAGCGCTCGCACGCTCACTCATGGTTCGTAACCAGGGAGGAAACTAGTGACTAGGTCAACCCGGTCCCCCAATAACCCCCTGCTCCTCTCTCTCCCCCGCAAACTACAAAACACCCCAGGCTGGAGAAGCGGCTGCTGCAGCGGATAGCTGCCTTCCGCGAATGACCACAGCCCCCCAAAGGCCTCCCTTGCCCCCCAGAGGGCTCTGGACCCGCGGCCCCGCGGCCCCGTGGACGCGCGGCCGCGGCGCGGGAGGGGGCGGGGCGGCCGCGCGGCCTCTCGCTGCTGGGACACGCAGCGGGGAGCCAGCCCCCGCCCCCTTTATCGACATGACCCCGCAGCAGCAGCAGCGCATGACATGAATGGCGACTTATAGCTGTAACGCATAACGGTAACCCCCATATGCAATCGGCAGCGGCTGGTCGCTGGGGTGTTGCGAAGGATGCATGTGGGACAGCGGTTGCATTACAGCAAAGAGGGCTTCCGCGGTGGCGCCATCGCGGCGCGTGCGGGCGTGCATACATGCGGGTCCCGCGGCGTGACTCATGAGTCATGACTCGCTAATGGGTTGCTAACGAGTAAAATCACCGGCGGCCGCCCCGGCCCCGGCCGCGGCCGGCCACCACCTTTCGCGCCGCCGCGACGCGCACGCCTGCATCGCCGCCCGACGCGCCGCCGGCGCCGCTGCCCGCGGCGCCCGCGGCCACGCCGCGCGCGAGCGGCGGCGGCGCGGCCGCGGCGTCGAGCGACGCGGGCGGCAGGCCGCCATTGCCGTCGCCGCCGTCGCCGCCGTCCTGCGCGGCGGCGCCGGCGTCCACGCTGCCCAGCGCGGCAGCGCCGCCCCCCTCCAGCCCGCCGCCCCCGAGCTCGTCGCCGCTGGCCAGCGCCGCCGCGCGCGGCGGCGGCGCGCCCCCCGCGCCCGCCGCCATCCCCGCATCCGCCCAGAGCGCCCCCGACTTTTCCACGCGCCTGAACACGTCGTAGCACGCCCTCTCCAGCGCAGACAGCTTCAGCCGCGCCGCCCCGCCGCTCGGCAGCGGGCCGCTGCCCGCGCCCGACAGGGAGCCCTGCCGGGCGACCTGCTGCGGCCACGGCGCCGGCGCCGGCGGGGGCGGGGCGTCGCCGAGCGCCAGCGATTGAGACTGCTGCTGCTGCTGGTGGTGGTGGTGCTGCTGCTGCTGCTGCTGCTGCGGGGGCGGCATCAGGTGCGCCGGCGGAGGGGCGTCGCCGGCGGAGAGCAGGCGCTGCAGTATCGCGGGGTGCGGCAGCCGCTTCAGCGGCGAAACGCCCACACCGCCCCCGCCAGCGCCCGAGCCCGAGCCCGACGCGCCGCCGCCGCCGCCGCCGCCGCCGCCGCTCTCGCCGCCGGCCCCGCCGCCGCCGTCGCCCGTCCGCTGCCGCTTGGCCGGCGGCGTGCCGCCCTGCGCCGCCGCCGCGGCGCCGCGCCGCAGCAGCGGCTCCAGCGCGGCGGATGCCAGGTCTGAGCTCCGGTCCGACAGCAGCACCCCCAGCGCGGCAAACAGCTGCCGGCTCGCCGCCCCCGCCGCCGCGGCGCGCGCCGACGCGTCGCGCTCGCGGGCGGACAGCTCCAACAGGGCGCGCGCGTTGGCGGCGTTGTGGGAGACGAGGAGGCGGATCATGCCTGGCGGGGAGGGCGGGGGAGGGCGTGCGTGCGGTTTGAGTTTCGTCGTGTGGTGGTGCTTCTGTGGTGTGTTAACCGTGGACTGGGCAAGCGCCGCCCCTGTGGGAGGGGTGGGGCCCGCAGTGCGCGCAGCAAGCTTGCATTCCCGCGGCTCTGCCGCCGCACCCGCACCCCAAAACAAAAGCCAGGGCACAGGCCCCGGTGCAGGCAGGCCCGGCGGCCGCGGGGCCCCCCAGGCGCTCACGCTGCAGCACCTCCGCCGCCTCGCCGCCGTCGGCGCGATGCATCTGGCCCCGCGGCGGCAGCCGGAAGGGCATCGGGTCGGAGCAGATGGCGGGCGCTGTGACAACCGACTCGAGGCACAGCCGCCGCCGGGTGTCGTCTGGGGGGTTGGCGCGTTTGGATGGTTGGCAAAGCGCGGCTTGGTGCGCACGGGGGACCGGAGGGCCGCCGAGCTCCCCTGCGGCTGTCGTGAGCGCCAGGCGGCCGCCGCTGCCGAGGCGATTGGCGCGCGCTCGCGCTTGCCACCACGGCACACGCACGCGCCCACACGCTCAGCCGGACGCACCGAATTTGAAGGCCACATCGCTGCAGCCGCCTTCGCCGCTTCCTCCGCCGCCGCCCCCGACCGCCAGCGCCAGCGCCGCGGCCATTGCGGGCAGCTCGAGGCCGATGCCCGCCTCCGCCAGCGCGCCCGCCACCGCGCCGCCGTCGAACTCGCAGACCCACGCCGCGCCGCCCATGTCGGACACGCTGAGGCGGCTGCGGGTTTAGAAAAGGAGCGGGAGGGCGGGGGGGGGGAAGCCGACGCGGCGGTCGGGGGGCGGCAAAAGGGCTGTGCGCAGGCGCCTGAGGGCCCCCAGGCCTCGCCTCGCCGCTGCCGCTGCCGCGGCATCGCGCCGCTGCCGCCGCTGAACACACCACCACCACCACACGCAAACACTACGGCGCCCGTGCCAAGCGCCACCTACAACGTGGCGTGCTCGTCGCCGTCCCCCGCCGGCGGGCTGCCTTCGAGGCAGGCGAGCAGCGCGCCGCCGCCGCCGCCGCCGTCGCCAAACTCGGCGCCCTCCCCGTCGTCGAGCGCAAAGGTCCGGAACAGCGGGAAGCCCGGCAGCTGGCCCTCATGCTGATGATGCGGATCCATGGCGGCGCCGCCCGGGTGCGGCGCGCGGGGATGCGCGCCGCGCCCCGCAGACAGCGCAGCGCGCCCCGCGGGCAGGCGCGGCGCAGCGCCGGTGCCGAACGCGCGGTGCCGGGAGGAATAAGGGGATGTCGCTGGCTGTGTATCTGTATTCCTGCAATCGACTGCGCGCGAAATGCGGCCGCTACAAGCTGAAAGGGCCAGATAACAGCGCCCTGGCACAAGCCTGCGCGCCTGCTGATCTGCAGGTTTCCTCCCCTTTCTGCACCCGTGGATCCGCGACTGGGCATGCCAGCGAGTCCCGATCGCGCCGCTGCGGCGGCCGGCGCGGCCGCGGCCCCGGCCGCAGCGGCCGGCGGCGACGCCGACGCCGACGCCGACGCCGACGCGCTGCTCGCCGCGCTGCGCCTGAACTGGCGCAAGGTCGCATCCACCGACAACCTACTGGTGTGCGCGCGTGCGCGCACGTGCATGGCAGCATCCTTTCCGCGAGGGCGGGGCATGGGCAGGACAGGCGGCGGGGAGTGCGCCAGCCGCTCCGGGCTCGGCCGCCTTTGATTCGCTTCCCCGCGCCCACCGCCCACCGCCCTGCAGCTGCTGGCCGAAGACGCGCCGCCGCCGCCAGAGCGCGCCGCCGCCAGGCCGCCCCGCCGGCGAGCCCGGGCGCTGCTGCAAGGGTGGGCTGCGCGTGCGCCGGTGGCGGCCGCTCCCTGGCATGCCCGCCGCCCGCCCCGCGCTGCCGGCAAAGCCGCCCTCCCGGCGTGTGCTTTGCATTTGCCGCGCAGCAGCGTGGAGCGGCCAGCCCCCACACCGCCGCTGCCAGGCCCGCAGCTGACGCCCGCGCCGCTTGAACGCCCCCCCCCCTAAAAACGCGCAGCCTCGCTCTCATCGCCGCCGGCGCCGCGCTGCTGGCTTGGGCCCTGTTCTCCATGGCCCTGTCCAAGCTGCTGCCGCCCAGCAGCGTGCCCGCCGTCGCGGCCGTCCAGAACGACTGGTGCGGGCCGCTGCGCCGCGCGCGCGCGCCGCCCCGCCGCGCGGCGCAGCCGGCTGGCGCTGCGGTGTGCCGGGGCCGCAAGAGCCGGGGGCATGCAGACACGGTGGCCGCGCCAGTGCCGCGGCCCGGAAAGCTCCCCACGCAAAGGCTTGGCGCCAATCGAATGCCTTCCCAATCGCTTGCCGTGCGCGCAGGTATTACTGTTTCCTAGGGCCCCTCATGCTGCCGGTCACATTTGTCGCGGTGCGTGCGCGGGGGAGGGGGGGGGGGGCTGCTGACGTGAGCCGCGAGCGCCGCTCAACCCTCCAGCGCCCGCCGCGGGCACGCCCCAGGCAAGCCGGCTCGCCCAGCAGCCCCCACCCCGCCCAGCAGCCGCCTCCTCCACCCGCCGCCGCCACCGCCGCCGCCGCCCCGCAGGTGACGTCGAATTGGTTCAGCCTCAAGCTGTTCAAACACAACTCCTGAGCGCCCACGCCTCGCCAGGCGCGACCCCCTGGAGCGCACGCCCCATGCCGCCGCACAGGCCCCCTGCAACTGGGGCCCGCAACCAACCCGCCGCCTGGCCGTTGCTGCCAAAACCTTTCCCCGTCTGCATCGCCCAGCTGGGAACCTCGCTGCAAGATGCGAAGGGATGCGTGCATTACCGGGTCTTGACAAGAAGAGACGAGTAATAGCACACGCGTTTTTCTAATGCGCTAAAGCCTAAAAACGCTCTCTTTCGGGTGGGGTCACAGCGCGCGCTCGCGCAGCGGCGGCGCAGCAGCGCCTGCACGCCGCGAGCAGCGCCCCGCGGCCAGCGTCTCTCCCGGCGCCGCCGCGGCGCGCGCGCGGCGCGGCGCGGCGCGGCGCGCGCCCTCCGCTGGGAGGGGCGCCGCGCCGCAGCCAGAATTGCGCGCGCGCGCGCGCGCGCGCGCGTGCGCACGCGGCCGCGCGCTCCAGAGCAACGGCGCCGCGCGCCGCCGCGCCGGCGCGCTCAGAGCTCGTCCTTCTCGTCCTCGTCCTCGTCGTCGTCCAGCTTCTCGCTGGGCGCCGCCTTCTTGCCCTTCTTCTTGTCGTCCTCGTCGTCGTCGTCGTCGTCCTCGTCGTACTCGTCATCGTCCTCCTCCTTGGCCTCGGTCTTCTTCTTCTCATCCTCCTCCTGGGGGGGCGCGGGGAGGGAGGCAGGGGCGCGTTTGGGGTGGGGCGGCGTCGGCGTGTGCGCGCCCGAGGCGGACTGGAGAGGGGGCCGGCGGTCGGCGTGCACCAAGCCTGGCGCGCAGCCTGCGAATAGCCTCGCGCCGTCCCCAATGCCGCCCCCAACGCACGCGCGCACGCCGGCCGTTGCTTGCTGCCCCAGAGCCCAGGTTGCAGGTTGCAGACAACCCCTGCCAAGCACCCTGCCCACACACGCGCACACGCATGCACGCGCCCCCCCCCCCCCCCACAAACACACGCCCCCCCCCCCCACCTTCTTTGCCTTCTCGAACATGGCCTTCTCCCCGTCCTTGTTCTTCTTCCACGTCTCCTCCGCCAGCTTCTTGGCCGCGGCCAGGTCGTCCGTGACGATGATGTTGTCGAAGATGGACCCCGCCTTGACCTGCCACAGCTCAAAGCCGACGTACTTGCTGTCCTTGATCACGTGCAGCTTCTCGTCGGGCTTGAACTCGGGGTTGTCGATGTCGGGGGCGACCCACTTGCCCTTGTACGCGGGGTTGTCGATCCTGGGGGGGGGGATCGGGGTGCAGATCAGGGGCGGTGACAGACTGGCAGTTTTGTGGGGGGCTGGGGCCGAGGGAGGGGTGCGCACTGCGCGGCGGTAGCGGCGCTCGCGAGCCCCCCTGCTCGCGCGGCCCCAGCCCAAAAGGGCCCTCCCAACCACCCCCCAACCGCTCCATCCTCTGCCTCTGCCCTCCGCCTCTGCCCTCGCAAACGACCCCCCGCCGCCCCAAAACTGCTCACGTCTTCTGCTTCCACTCGCCCTTGTACTCCGGGTTGGGCACCGTCGGCGGCTCCCACTCGCCGTCGTCCTCGTCGTCCCAGTCCTCGGGCTTCTTGGCGTCGGGGTCGGGCAGGGTGGCGGGGATGTCGTCCCACCCCGCGGGCTTCTTGTCCTCGGGGTCGGGGATCTTCTCGCGCTCGTCCCAGTCCTCGGGCTTGGTGGCCTTGGGGTCCTGGGGGGGGGGGGCGTTTTGGGGGGGGGGGGGGGGGCGGCGGGGGGCGGCACGGGTTGGGCAGACTGTTAGGGAGCCAGCGGCTGCGGCCAGAGGAGCAAACACCAGCCCAGCTGAGCAGGTGTGGAGCCAAACGACGCGGCGTACGGCGAACGCGGCCTGTTCAGCCGCGCCGCAGCCCCCCCAAAACACACACAGGCGCGCGCACCTTGATCTTCCGGGGGGGCAGCATGTCCCAGTCGTCCTCCAGGGAGCCCTCCGCCACCTGCTCCAGGTCAATCAGCACCTGGCGCGGCAAAAACGGGGCGGGTTTGGGGCGGCGGCGGTCGGCGCATGCGGCGCTGCGCGGTGGAAGGGGGAGCGGCCTGGCGCGGGCCGGCGCGGGGCGCAGGGGGCGCCTGCGGGCGGGCGCGTGTGGGTGCGGTGGGGGGGCCGCGGGGCGCTTGGCGTCATGGCGCCCGCCCACCTGGTAGGTGTTGTTGGGCATGATGCGGAGGGTGTAGACGTGGGTGAGCTGGTCGTTCTCGGCCTTGATGTCCTTCTTGATCAGGTGGTTCTTGCCCTGCGGGCGGGGAGGGAGGGGGGAGGGCGGCGCGGCGGCGGGGAGTGGGTGCGGGCCGCGGACTGCGGACGGCGGACTGCCGACTGCGGCACGGACTGCGGGCGCGGGCGGCGGCCGCGCACGCGCGTTGCGCGCGGCGTCTCCGATCTCCAAAACCGCGTGCGCGCGCACCTTGTACGGCAGGATGACGTGCGTCTTGCGCGTGCCAAAGCCGCAGATGTCGGGGCCAAACATGATGGAGTAGGGGGTGTCGCCGCCAAAGTCCTTCATCTTGTCCTTGCTGCGCGGTGATGCGGGGCGCAGCAGGGGTCCGCAAGTTGGCGGGGTCACACGGGTGGCCAAGGGCCCCGCACAGGAGGGGGGGGCGGCGGGGATCAGGGCAGCGGGGCCCACCAGCCAACGCCAACCACCTCCCAACCGCCACCCCTACCCCAAGCACCCCCCTCCACCCTTTGCCCCCCGCACCTGGAGGCCGGGATGAGCTTGATGTAGCCGCCGCCGCAGTCGATGTCCTGCTCATGCTTGACAGAGAACTGCGGCGCGGCGCCAATGGGGCAGGGAGGGGAGCGCGATCGCGCGTGAGGGCCGCAGTTTTTGGGCGCGCGCGCGCGCGCGCGCGCCCGATCACGGGTGCGCAGCCCGCGTGCGGGGGGGCCGGGCCGCGCCATGCAGGGCCGTGCAGCCCCTCCAGGACCGCCCATGAGCTGCTTGGAGGCGGCGAGCCGCCGCGATCGCGTGCCACGCGGCGCAGCAGACCGCCGCAGGCGCCGCGCGCGCTGCGCCGCGCGCGCCGCCGCCGCACCTGCAGCACGAGGTCCTTCTTGTCGTTGGTGAAGGGCTTCTTCAGCTCCGACCAGATGGAGAAGAACTTGCTGTCGGGGCCCGTCTGGATGCCCTTGTCCGCCTCCTCGTCGCCATACCACTTGCCGGCGGTGAGCTTGAACTCGCCCGCGGACCCCTCCTTCGCCTTCCAGCTGGACTTGTGCCAGCGCTTGTCCCAGCCGGCTGCGAGGCGTTCCGAGGGTCGGGGGGCGCGATCGGGGCGCTGCTGGGGCGCCGCGCGGGCTGGGGTGCGCCGCGATCGCAGAGGGGGAACGTCCTAGAACGGGCAGCTGGACACGCTGTCGCACTGCCCGCGCTGCCCGGTTGGGATGATGGGGATCGTCCCCCACTCACCGTCGAACCGCTCCTCGAGGTAGACCTCCGCCTGGGCCGCGGCCGCGAGGCACAGCAGACCAAGCAGGGCGAGGCCCGTGCCGCTGCCGCGCGCCATCGTGAATGGGTGGCGCGTAAAAATGGGGAGGACTTGGAAGTGAGTTGGGATCGCGGGACGCGGGACCGATCATTCAAGCGTGCCAGTCGCAACGGGCAGCTTCCCCCGTGACAAATCATCAACCCGGGGTCCACGGGCCCAGCTGCTCCGCGCGGTGAAAAGGGCAGGCTACAACGCGATCGCGATGATGGCAGCGCCGCAGCGGGGCGGCGCCCGTGGGTTCTGCAGCGGCGGGCGGGCGCGTCGCTGCGTGCTGCGCCTGCGCCCGCGCCGCAGCAGATCAAGGCCAGCGCACACAGCCCCGGCTGCTTTCCCACGCCCTCTGTTAAACGCCCAGCACCTCCAGGCGTGCGCGCAACCCATCGACCACCCCGGGTCTGACAGTCAAAACTCAGCCAGGTCAAACGCGATCCCAGCGCCGCCGCTGGGCCCAGCCCCCGCCGCCCCAAGATGGAGGAAGACGAGGCCGCGGATGCTGGGGCCGCGGGCGTCGTGGCCCCGGCTCAGGACCAGGTGGGGCGCGGGCTGGAGGCAGAGAGCGGCAAGAACCCGCCCGCGTGCCAGGTTTCCCGCCGATCGACCGATCGCCCAAATCAACGGCCGCAGGATGCAACGCGGTGCGCTCTGGACGCTGCGGTCGCGCACGAGCGGGTGCGCGCGCGCCCGCGCCGACTGCTGCATGCTGACTGCTGACTGCTGACCGCGCCTGCGCAGGCTGCATGTTGCGTGCTGCGAGTGCCGCACAGGCGCGCATCGCACCCCAAAGCGGCTGCTTGCCTTCCACCCTGCGCAGGCCGGATTTAAGCTGCAGCTGCGCAGCATCCTGGCCGACGTCGCCGCCGAAGAGGACGCGCGGCGCACGCTGCAGGCGCAGCTGCGGGCCGCCCGCTCAAGGTGCGCACTCAACCCCCCCCCCCCCCCCCCCCCCCCCCCCCCCCCCCCCCCCCCCCCCCCCCCCCCCCCCCCCCCCCCCCCCCCCCCCCCCCCCCCCCCCCCCCCCCCCCCCCCCCCCCCCCAAACTGCTGCAGGCCCGCATGCGGCGCTCGCGCATCGAGCCGCCCTTTGCAAAGCCCAGCGCCACGGCGCGCAACCCTGCCCCCAAACCGAAACGAGCAGGGAGGCGCAGCTGCGGGAGAAGCTCGCGGCGCTAAAGGCCGACCACGCCGCGGTGGTCAACGAGCTGCGACAGCAGCACGCGGCGCTCGGGCAGCTGCAGGCCGCGCTGCAGGCGGGCGGCGAAGCCGAGGCGGCGGCGGCCGGGGAGGCGGCGGCGCAGCGCGCGGCAGACGCCGCCGCGCTGCGCGGCGCGAGGCAAGCAGTGGACGCTCTGAGGGCAGAATCGGCCGCGCTGCGGGAAGATCTAAAGGCCGCGGCCCAGCAGCAGGCGGCCCTGGCGGAGGCGCTCGCGCAGCGCGACGCCCGCGTCGCCGGGCTGCTGGCCGACGCCGAGGCGGCGCGGCGCGCGGCCGCCGCGCGCGCGGCCGAGGCGGAGCGCATGGAGGGCGTGCTGCGCGCGACGGGGGAGCGGGCCGCGGCGTCCGAGCAGGAGGCCGCCGAGGCGCGCGCCGCGGCCGCGGCCGGCCGGGCCGAGGCCGCGGCGGCTTCCGAAAAGCTGCACGCGGCGCTGGCCGAGCTGCGGCCCCTGCGCGGCGCCGCCGCGGAGGCCGCCGGCCTGCGGGAGCAGCTGGCCGCGGCCACAACGGCGGCGGCCGCGCTGGCGTCGGCGCGGGACCGCGCGCAGGCGGCGGCGGACGGCTCGGCGGCCGCGGCGGCCGCGGCTGTGGACAGGGCGCGGCGCCTCAGCGGCCTGCAGGCCCTGGTGGAGCGACTGGTCGCCACGGCGTGCGATCGCGGCGGCAGCGGCGCCGGCGGCGACCTCCAAAGCATCATCGCTGCCGGCGGGGGCGGCAGCGGCGAACAGCAGGCAGCGGCGGCGGCCGGCGCTCCCACCGCACCGGTGCTGCAGGAGCCCGACGAGCTCGCCGCCGCGCTGCAGCAGCGCCTGCGGGAGGCGCTCGAGCTGGGCCCAAAGCTCGCCGCCTGCGAGGCCGCGGCCGAGCAGCAGCGGCGCCACATCGCGCGGCTGGCGGCCGAGGCGGACCGCGCGCGCGGCGAGGCCGAGGCGGCGCGGGAGCAGGCGCGCGTGGAGCGGTCGCTGTCGGTGCAGCTGCAGGCCGAGCTGCGGCGCGCGCTGGCTGCTGCTGCTGGGGGCAGCCCTGCTGCCGGCGCCGACGCGCCGGCTGGGCACGCGCATGCGGCGCGCCTCCAGCTGCTCGGCCGCCTCCACGACGTCGCCTCGGAGCTGCGCGCGCGCGCCGCCGAGGCGGAGCGCCACCGCGGGGCCGACGGCGGCGCGCTGAGCGCGCCCGCCGCGCAGGCGACGCGCGCCGCGGAGCGGCTCGGCGCCGCGAGCGCGCGGCTCGACGGCCTGCTCGCGCGGCTGCAGGCGGGCGGCGACCCGGCGGTAGCGTCAGCGCACCTAGACGCAACCGCCGGGGAGCTACGCCAGCTGCGCTCGGGCCTGGGCGGCCTCGCTGCAGGCCTGGATGACGGCCAGCGGCAGCTGGAGCGAGCGGGTGCGGCGGCGGCCGCGGCGCTGGCGGCGGCCGAGGCGGCGGAGGGCGCGTTGGACGCGGCCGCGGCACGCGCCGAGGCCGCTGCGGGAGGCGCGGCTGCCTGGGAGGGGGAGGCTGCAGAGGCGGCGCCAGCTGCGGGCCCGCCCAGCTGGGGATCGGAAGCCGTCAAGGCAATCAGGGCAGCCGAGGCGCGGCTGCTCGCCTCGGGATTGGGCGACGCGTGCGGTGCGGCCCCGGGCAAGGAGGGCAGCGGCGGCGGCGGGGGTCTACACAGCAGCCTGGGCCCGTGGCTGGCAGGGGACGCGCCCGCGGTGGCAGCCGCGGCCGCGGTGCGCGACGCGTCCGCCGCGCTGCGCGAGGCGGCCGGCGCGCTGCTGCAGCAGGACGCCACGACGGGCGCCGGCGGCGGGGACGGGGGCGGCGGCGCGGCGCTCGCCGCCGAGCTCCGGGCGGCCGCCTCCAGCCTCGGGGGCTGCGCCAAGCAGCTGCGGCGCCTCAAGGCCGCCGCCGCCGCCGCGGCGCTGTCAAACGCGGCGTGCCTCGAGACGGCCGCCGCCGGGCGGCGGCTCATCGGCGACGCGGTGGCGGTCCTGGAGCGCCTCGACGGGCCGCCACTTGCAGGCGGGGCTGCTGGCGGCGACGGGGCGCGGCAGCAGCTCTCGCTGCTGGACGTGCCGCTGGGGCAGCAGGCGCCGGGGCGGGCGGAGGCAGAGGCCGAGGCGGACCGGCTGCAGCTCGAGGCGGCGGCGCTGCGGGGGCTGCTGGCGGCGCGGGACTCGCGCATACGCGAGCTGGAGAAGCGGCAGCGCCAGCTGCTCAGCGGTGGGGTTACTGCAGGCCGGCGCGCGCGAGAATGCCAGCCCGGCCCTCTCTTAGCGCCACTGGGCGCCAGCTGTGTTGTGGACCCACATACCCGCAATCAGTGATGTCACAACGCTTCCACCTGCACTGACAACACGTGACAAATCCACCCGGCAGGCAACGAGGAGCTCGTCCCCGCAAACCTGCTGGCGGCGGTGCAGGAGAGCCTCGACGCCGCCGAGGCACGGCGGCACGAGGCGCAGCGGGATGCGGAGCGTGCCGCAGAGCGCAGGGTGAGCGCCCGTGCGTTTTTGCTTAGTTGTTTCGCTCGGGCCTGTTCTGCTGCCCCGCCCCCTTGTCCAGGTGCCATTTTTACCAACACACGGCAGCAAACCCCGGCTGACGGCAGGTGGCGACGGCCGCTGCGTTTGTCGACCGTGCAGCGGACGCGCTGCTGTCCAGCGCCGCGGCCCAGGCGCTCCAGCGCTGGCGCGCCAACGCGCTCGCCGCTCGCGTCTTTGCGCTGCACGAGCGCCTGGCGGCCGCGCAGGCCGAGGCGGAGGCGCTGCTCTGTGCGCGCCAGCTGAGGGCCGAGGCGGTCGCGGCCTACCTGGAGCGGCAGCCCTGCGGCCGCCTCCGCGCCTGGACGCTGCGCGCCGCGCTGCTGGCGTGGCAGCGGCACGCGCGCCGCCAGCTGGGCGCGGGCCAGGCGTGGCGCGTGCTCGCAGAGGCGGCAGCGGAGGCCGCCGGGGGAGGGGAGCCAGCAGAGCCGACGCTCGCGGCGCGGCTGCTGCAGCGGCGGCGCCAGGCGTGGGGTGCCGGCCCGGCGACCGCGGCGGCCCGCGGCGGCGGGCTTGTTTGGGAGTTGTCCGCCGCGCGGCTGCTCGCCGCGTCGTTCGACGCGTGGCGCTGCGCCGCGCGCCAGGCGGCCGCGTGGCGGCGGCTGCGCGCGGCAGAGGCGCGGCTCGAGGGCCTGAGCTGCGGGCTGCCGGCGTGGGTGCGGCACCTGGGAGACCGCCGGCGCATCGAGCGCGCGTGGCTCGCGCTGCGGCTCGCGTCGTGCGGCGCGGCGGCGGCGAGGCTCAGGCGGCAGCGCTCGCGGCGGCCGACGCAGGAGCGGCCGCTCGGCGTGGCTCCATCCGGCGAGGCGCAGCAGACCGAGGCCGCGCGGCCGGTGCTGCTGGTCCCTGAGCAGCCGTCGCCCACGGTGCAGCAGCGGGCGCAGCCGCGGCCGAGGCCGACGGAGGAGGAGGGGCAGGCGTCGGGGGAGCAGCGGCCGCTGCCGGCTGCGCCGGAAGAACAGGCGCCGCCGCCGTTGGAGGGCGTTGAATGGCCTGCGGTGGAGGCGCTTGAGCTGCGCTGGCCAGAGCCGCCGCAGCAGCAGTCGCTGCTGCCGCAACGCTCGGCTGAAGGGGATGCTGCAGTGCTGCCGCCCAACCGGGGGCAACCGCAGCAGAGGTGGCCAGCCGAGGTGGCGGGGGCGGCAGCGCCGCCCGCCTCGACGACTTTAGCTGCGGCAGTGGGGCCGGCCGCTGCGGCGCCAGCAAGCTGTGCCGCACCGCTGGAGGCCGAAGCCCGGCAGCAGCTGCTGCTGCTAAAGAGGCGGGCGACCGCATCGCTCCTCGAGCGTGGCGGCAGCACGGCAATGACTGGCGGCCGCGTCGCCGCTGCAGTGTCGGCAGCAGCCAGCGAAAAGCCCGCCCCAGCGGCCGCGATGCCGCAACGGCAGCGCCGCCGCACCACCGCAGCGTTTGGGCGCACGCTGTCCTCCCCCAGCCTCCGCGCGGCGGGCGTCCAGCCAACGCAGCCCGCAGAGGCCGGCCACCACCAGCAGCAGCTCGCCACATCCAGCCATGAGCAGCCGCCGGCGCGGCTGCCGCTGCTGCCAGCTCCGGCAAAGGCGCAGCCCCCACAGCAGCAGGCGGGCTCGCGCCGGCAGCTGCCGGGGGCGCCATCAATGGGCGCGGTGGCACCTGCCGCCGGCGAACCCAGGTCCCCGCCGGTGCAGGTCGTTTGCACGCGCTTCCTCGGGCTCCGCGACAGCCTCGAGGCGGTGGCGGGGGAGCTCACGATGCAGACGCGCGCGCTCTTCAGCGCCGGCCGCGACGCGGCCTCGCCCGGCGGCGCAGTGCCGTCGCCGCGCGCGGCCGCCGCCGCCGCCGCGGCAACTCAGGGCCTAGCAGACGGCGCCGGTTGCGTGGGGGCTGCCGCGGCTGCTGGCCGCGGGACGACGAGAGGGCCCGGGCCGCTGCCGCTGCTGGGCGCCGTGCCAGGGGGGGCCACCGCTGCCCACATGGCGGATTGGACGGACGGCCTGCACGCCGCGGCGCGCCCCTGGCTGCGCCGAAGCGCGGCCGAGGCGGCGGCGGGTGAGGGCGCTGCGCGGGTGCTGGGCACGCTGCCGGGGTCGCCGCCGCAGGCGGCGCCGTTTGACGGCGGCCGATTCGGCAGCGTAGTGGCTGCGCAGCCAATGGTTGACCCCGCTGAAATGACAGCCGAAGCGCTGCAATGGGCGACGGGCACGCTGGCAGGCACGCAAGATGATTACTGCTCGGCGCCGGGTTGGCCGCCGGGCGCGGCGGGTGGCGGTGCCGCCCCGAGCCAGCAGCCATGGGCCTCGGTTGTGGTGGACGCGAGGCCGCCGTCCGTTGGTCTGCCCGCATCGCGCGGCGATACTGCCGACGCCGCCGCAGCGACGGCCACCCAACACGCCGCGGCGGCGGCGTCGCTGTCGCTGCGGGCCGGCAGGAGCGAGCAGTGGCGGGTGCGCGGACAGCCGAGGCAGACGCTGGTGGTTTCCCCAGCAGACAAAGGGCGGGCCGGCACCTGGCAGGCGCGGGGACCGCTGTCGCCCCCTCCCGCTGCGTCGACAGGCAGCACCAGCGGCGCAGCGGCGGCGCAGCGCGGCGGGGTGCGGCAGCTGGGCGGTGTGCCGCTCACCACGTACTACCGTGCCCCCTGCAGGTGATCGTTCAGGCTTGTTCTTAGCCAGAAGGGGTTGGTATTCAGGTTGAATACCAGCACGCGACTGTGTTTGTGATGGTCTGCAGCCATCCTACCGCGCCCACTCACCCGCGCCCCGCCCCGCCATCTCACCCCCCCACACAGCCCCACCGCTGCTGTCGCCGCTGCGGTCAGCCCTTCGCCGGCGCCAGCGCAGGCGCGCGTCGATTCCGCGGGCGGCGTGGCGCGCTTCAGCCTGCTGCGGCAGCCGGCGGCCGCTGACCGGGGCGGCGGCGCTCTCTGAGGAACCGCAATCAGAGGCGGGGCTTGGAGACGCGGCCACGGCGCTTTATTTATTACCCGGGTAACGCGGGGCCAAGTGCGTGTATGCGGTGGTGGCAAGTGTGTTTTTGTGGCAATGCAGAGCCAAACAACGCGCCGCGGCAGCGGGGGGGATCACAGGAAGCCAGCAGAAAGGAATGGGGCCTGCCTATCAGGCGTTTGTTTATTCCAAAGCACGTGCGCGCAGCAAAACGGAAGCACGGCGTACGGCAGCGAAAAGCGTGGCCTGCCGCGTGCGCCAGCAAAGCCCCGCGGCCGTTGGCGGCCTCGCCACGCCGGCGAGGCGCGCGGGCGGCGCGCTTCCTCCCGCACCGGCCGCGGCGGCGAGGCGCGGCCCGGGGCCTGCGGCGCCTTCACAAACGGCCGCCCCCGCCCCCGCCGCCGCACCGACCGCGCGTCGCCTCGACCTGGCTCGCTCGGGCCTGGGCTCAACCCTCGGGCCCGCCGCGCCACCCCACCCCCAAGCTGAAGAGGGGGGTTTCCTTTCACCGGTCGAGGTACTGGACCATCTGGACCTCCTTGCGAGTGAGGCCGCACTTTTCGTAGAACGCCACGTTGTGCTCCGCGCAGTCGAGGATGACCTTGTAGCAGCCGCGGGAGCGGGACACCGAGACGAGCTCCTCCACCAGCCTTGGTTGGTTTTTTGTTGAGGGGGGGGATTAGTAAGGCGGGAGGGGGAGATTGTTTGTTGCACTCCCTGCGGCTCAGAAGTGTGTGTGTTGTGTGCGTGATGGGGACTGGGAGAGGGGCGCTGGACCCCTCGGCTGGGTCGAAGACGCCTCTGCACAACCCCCTGCCGCGTGGCGAAGCTCCAGGGGATTGTGCAGGGCCGCCTTTGGCTGCGCGCGCGCTCCCTCCCCTGCGACCCCGAAACCGCCTTTGCCCCCAAGCCCTGGGGGCAAAAGCCCCCGAAAAGCCGCTCCTGCCCCCCCCGCAAGGAGCGGCGCCCCCCGTCGAAAGCGCCCCCACACCCAGCGCGCCCCCCTCTCCAACACAAAAGCCCCCAGCACAAACGCCCTCCCCAACGCCTCACCTGTGCCCCAGCCTCTGCCCGCGGGCCGCCGCGCCCACCTCCCATAAGGCAAATAGCCCCCTGCGCCGCGCCGCGCCAGCTCACCTCTGCCCCAGCCTCTGGCCCCGCGCCGCCGCGTCCACCACGACGTCCTCGATGTGCCCCACCTTGCCGCAGCCGTGGATGAACTTGCGCTCGATCACGAGGGCCGCGGTGCCCAGGAGCTTGCCGCTGGCGGCGTCTGTCGCGCCGTGCGGGGGGATGCGGGGTGGCGACGGAGGGGGCGAGGTTTGTGCCGTGGGGGAAGGGGGGGGCGGGGGGCATGGATCGTGGATCGGCCGGGGTACTGGCGCACGTGCTTGGCGCGCAGCTGCTCCGGAGCCGGGAGCGGCGGCACAAGGCGGGCGGTGCGCGTGCGGTGCGGGCGGCGGCGCAAGGCGGGCGGTGCGCGCGCGCGGTGCGGGCGGCGGCGCACCCTCCGCCACGGCGATGTAATAGTCGGGGCTGGACACCTCCTTCAGGCGCTCTGCGGTCAAGGCGTTTGCGGGGGGGGGGTGGTTCGGTGGGGGCAGGGCGTGTGCAGCGGCGAGGCGGCGTGAGGGAGGGGGCTTGTGCCTCGGGGCGGCGCGGCTGCCTTGGGGCAAGCGTGCGCGCGCGCCGCCCGCCGCCGCGCACCCTCAAACTTGGCGCGATCGATGTCGCCGACGGTGGTGAGCTGCGACAGCAGGCCGAGGAAGCCTGCGGGAGGGCGGGGCCGGGGCGTTGCGGCGGGGGCCGGCCTGCAGTGGCGGCGCGCCGATCCTCGGCGCAGCGCGGCGCCGCGCCGATCCCCTGCCAGCCGTGCGCCCGCGCCGGTTACCTTTGTCATAGTCTCCAGCCTCGAGCTGGCGCACGACGATCTCCATGGCTGCGCGTTTGCGGCCTGCGGCCGCGCGGGACCGGTCCAGGCGGCTGCAGCACCTGCAGCAGGCCTCCGAGGGGCCTCTGGCGCTGGGGATCGGAGGCAGGGCGAGAATGGGACTGCCTGCATGCCGCCGCGGGCCTTGCAGCGCCTTTGACCCGCGCGCGCGCCGGGTGGCGGTAGTGCCGCCGCGGCGCCTGCGAAGCTGCCGCGCCCTCGTAAGCGCTGCGCAGACACACCCAGCCCCAAATCTTTGGCGCGACAGGCAACTGTTTACATGTTCGGTTTCGGGTTCACAGCGCTGCTGCAGCTGTGCACATGCATCCCGCAAAGAAGGGCAGGGCGTTTTGTTGGTTTGGCAGGCCCCACCAGACCAGAAGTGGGCCAAGAGTGCAGGGACAGGCCCACACAGCGCTACTCTCTACACTCCCGGGCCACCGCTGCCGTTGGCGCTGATGCTGCCGTTGGCGCTGCTGCTGCCGTTGTCGCTGCTGCTGCTGCTGCTGCCGGCCGCCGCCAATCCTGCCGCCGCGCCGCCGCTGCTGCCGTCGCCGCCGCCGACCCCGCCGGGCTGCGGGGCCGCGGGCCGCGTCGGGCGCTTTGTCAGCCGCGACACGGCGCTGCGCTGCGCGCCCTGGGACCCGTCTGGGAACGTCACCCGCTGCTGCCGCTGCTGCTGCTGCTGCTGCCGCGGCGCTCGCCGCCGCTGCTGCTGCTGGTGGGGCGCCGCCGCCGCGTGCTGCTCGTGCGCCTCTGGCTGCTGCTCCCCGTGCTGCTGCTGCTGCTGCTGCTCGCCGCCCGCCGGCGCCGCCGCAGCCGCAGCTGCGCCGCCGTCCGAGAACGCGGCCGGCGCGCCACCGGCCAGCAGCTCGGCCGCCAGGCCCGCGACGCCGGCCGAGTCCCCCTCCTTCAAAAAGTCCGCCGGCAGCATGTCTGCCAGGCTGCGCGCGCCGCCGCCGCCGCCGCCGCCGCCGGCCCTGCCGAAGCCCTCGCCGCGCGCGCGGAAAAAGCGGTTGATGGTGGTGAGGATGGAGTTGAGCGGCCCCAGCGCCGGCGCGCCCGCCGCCGCCGCGCCGCCGCCCTCGCCGCTGCCTTCCTCCTCGCCGCCGCCGCCGCCGGGCGGGCGCGTGGTGAAGCTGCTGGGGATGACAAACTCCCACTGCTGCTCGCCGCGCCGGATCCTCAGGTCGTTGGCTGCCTCGAGGCGGCCCAGCTCCTCCTCCATCGCTATCCACGTGCCCCAGGTGGACTCGTTGCGGGGGTCCACCTTTAGCGCCGCCTTGAAGAGCTCCCGCGCCAGCTGGTGGTTCTGGGTGCCCTTCCACTCCAGCACGCCCCAGGCCTGGGTGTTCAGGGGAGGAGGGGGGGTTGCGCCGTTGGGTGGGTGGGTGCGTGGGTGGGTGGGGCCGGGGTTGGTGGCGCAGGGGTGCGTGGTGTGCGACGCAATAGCTGAAGCCCCCAAGACGGGAACAGAACAACCGCACGCCCAGGCCCCCTAGGCAGCCAGCCAGCCAGCCCCCTAGCCCCCCCCCACCTGAAAGACGTACACCACGTCCCTGTTGCCGGGGTCCGCCCACACGCCCTCCTGGAACAGCCGCCGCGCCTCCTCCAGCCGCCCCCGCTGGAACTCCATCACGCCCCACGCCTGCCACAGGTAGAGGTGGCTGGGGTCCACCTTGATGCCCGCCGCAAAGGTCGCGGCGGCCTCGTCGAAGCCGCCGGCCTCCTTTGCCACCATGCCGCGCGCCTGGAACAGCGCGGGGTCCGCCGGGTTGAGCGCCTGCCCCCGCGCCAGCAGCTGCGCGCACGCGGCGGCGTTGCCGAGCCGCCGCTCCCACATGGCCCACGCCAGGTAGGCGTACCGCGACGCCGGGTTGGCCTGCAGCGAGCGCTTGAACAGGAAGCGCACCGCGGCGGGGTCCCCGATCCGCGCCTCCACCGTCGCCCACGCGTGCCACAGCGCGCAGCTGCCCTTGCCCAGGTTGGTGCGCGTGCCCTCCTCAAACCACGACCGCGCCTCCCCGAGCTTGCCCAGCTCGGCGGCCATCACGGCGAGGGAGCAGTAGAGGTAGGTGTTGCTCTTCTGCGGCGCGCGGCGGCACTTTTGGATGCCGCGCGTCCAGAGGTCACTGCGGGGGTCACCGGGCGTCACCGGGGTTTGGGGAGGGCGGGGTCAGCGGCCCGGCCGACGGTGCTTTGAGGAGGGCGGCCGGCTGGGCGGCACCGCAGCACCGGCAATGCGATAATGCCCGGCGGGGGCGCGGCCTGGCTCGGCGGCCCGCAGCCCTCCCCGCGCGCGCCCCCCCCCCCCCCCAAACCGCGCGGCACCCGCCGCTCACCGCGCGCGCATGAAGTTCCCCTGCCGCATCTCCAGCATGCCCCACTTGTGCCACGCGGCCGCGTGCGTCTCGTCCACCACGATGGCCGCGTCAAACAGCTTGCGCGCGCGGGACACGTCGCCGGCCTTGTACTCCAGATAGCCCCAGGCGGCCCAGATGTATGGGTTGGTGTTGCCTGCGAGGGCGGGGTGAGGGGTTTGAGGGGCCCGCCGTGCTTCGGGACGGGGATGCAGGGGGAAGCACGCATGCGGCTGGGCGGGCTTGCCAGCAGCGGCGACGGCGGCCGGCAGGCGGCGGGCGGTTGCACGTGCGGGGGGGTGGCAGCAGCCTGCCGGTCACAAACACGTGCGCGCGCGCCAGCGCACATCGACACAATCACGCACCCGTGTTGGCGGTGCCGTCCGCGTACAGCTTGCGCGCCTCGTCGTACCGCTTCTGCTGCAGCAGTATGCGCCCCAGGCTGACGTATGCGCGCGGGTCTGTGGGGTCCGTGTCGAGGCAGAGCCGCAGCCCCGCCTCGGACTCGCGCAGCAGCCGCCGGCGCTCGTTGCTGTCGGCGGCAAGGTTGGCCATCATGCGCGCCAGGCGCGCGCGGTACTGCGCGGCGGGGGCGGGCGGCGGGGGGCGGCGCGGGGTGAGGCGGGCGCTCAGGGTGCGGCCCACGGGCAGCGATTTTGTGTGGCCGGCGGGCCGGCTGCGGCGGGGCAGGCGCGCTCGTGCGGGGCAGGCGCGCCGCATGCCGCCGCTTCCCCGCGCCCGCAGACATGCAGACATGCAACCGCGCGGCGCGCGCACCAGGCGCAGGTCCGTGTTGATTTTGAGGGGCGACTGCGCCGCGCGCGGCGGCGGGGGCGGCGCCGCGTCGTCCAGCGCGTCGTCCTCTGCGTCCGTCATGCTGCCCCACGACCGCCGGGGCACGACACGCTGCTGCTCCGGGGCCGACTGCAGCTGCACGGACGCGCGGGAGGACAGCCCCAGGCTGAGGGCGTCAGAGGCAGCGGAGCAGCGGGGGTCCCGCTTCCGCTGCCACCGCTGTGGCGCGGCCCACGGCCCATTGCCGGCCGGAAGCGGCCATCCCATCCGCGTGCAGGGCCGCTGGCTGCCGCTGCCGCTGCATCGCGCCGCTGCAGAGGTCGCGCCCTGGCAGGGCGTCCCTCCCAGGGCTGCCATGCAGAGCAAGATCCCGGCCTAGCAAGGCCTCGGCATGACTTGGGCTGCTGTCTGGAGTGGTTTGGCGCGCTCAGCGCACGGGTGGTCGGCAGGTGATCCCAGGCGCTTCGCAGGCACTGTCCGGCCAAGGGGAGGGCGCGGACGACAGAATTGGGCGTGAGGACAACTTTCGGGCGCGCGCCAGCCGGGTGCGGCGCCCCCCGCGGGGGGAATGCAGGCAGGCACCCGCGCGCGCCGCTGGCGCAGCGGACCGTTGCCGTCGCCGTTGGGACCGCCGCAGCCCGCTCGTGGCCGGATGGCTGTAGCCAGAGCAGAAGCGCGCACTCGGTGCGACGCCTTCAGGGCCTGGTCGGCGCCGCAGCGTGCGCAGCACTACGAGCCCGCCACCGCCGCCGTCACCCCAAGCCAGAGCCCCAAGACGCAGAGACCCCAAGCCACGACGCAGAGCCCCAAGACGCAGAGCCCCCAAGACGCAGAGCCCCAAGCCAGCGCTGCTGCTACGGTACGATTACAGGGCTCTCGTCCTCTCGATGTTTGCACGCGCCACTCGCGTCGACGGGTGGGTTTTGTAAACGGCGGCAGCAAACGGGCGGGGGGCGGGATGACGCGCCGCGGCCCCCGCGCCGGGAACGCTCGACGCAAAAGGATCAGGTCTCGGGGTTTTGGCAGTGCTGTCGGCCCTGCTGCCGCCCGGCTCTTTGAGCGCGCAGTTGCGCACGGTTGGCATGCAACAGGGCGTCTCTGGGCTGGGGAGGGGACTGAAAACGGGCCGCGGGGAAAAGGGCGCAACGGCAGGGGAAAGGTGTTTCTGTGAAGCCGATCAGAGCGGCGGCACCCGCAAAAAAACAGGCGGCGGCGCGCCTCTGGGCACAGGGTGCAGCAACTCTGAGCGCGTTCACGAATGATGGGGAATGGCGGGGTGCAACAGCCCACAGGGAAAAGTAAATGGCCGTGGCTGCTTCGGCCAGCAGAGGCGCGCAAGTGACGGATTTTCCAAATGGTGGGAGGGCCTGAACGGGTCGCGTGCCTGGAGCGCAGCCGCAGGGGTGTGCGGGCCGCCGAGCCCGGCGAGCCAGCAGGCGGCTGGAGCGGCCCCTTGCCGGCGCGCGCGGGCCTGCCCGCGTCCGTGCAGGCGGGGTGGCGCTGCAGGGCGAAAGGCTCGCCGCGACGCGGGGCCACAAATGATTGGGCTATCACAGGGGAACTGGCCCCGATCCCAGGCAGCCGCCCTCCCGCTGCGCCGCGGCAGCCGGCCCGGCGCCGCCGGCCGCGGGGTGGCCGGGGGCGTCGGCCTCGCCGGGCGCGCCGGCGCTGCTGCTGCTGCCGGCGCTGCTGCGGTGTGCGCGCGGGGCGCGCGGGAACAGGGGTGCGCTCGGCGCCGGGACGCCAGGCGGCCCTGCGGCGGGCCCGCGCTCCCCTCCTCCCGCAGCAGCTGCCGCTTGCTCGGGCCGCGCCTCCTCCTGCTGCTCTGCAGCGCACGCAGCGGCGCCCGCACGCGCCGGCGGCTCGTCGTCGCTGCTGTCCCTCGCCCCCGCCGCCGCAGACGCAGACGCCGCGCCCGCCGTCGCGGCATCGGTCGTCGCCGCCGCCGCCGGCTCGGCGCCGCCGCCCGCGCCGCGCGCGCGGAGCTCATCCGTTTGGTCCCGCAGCCACGGCTCCATCAGCACGCGCAGCGTGAGGTTGGGGCTGAGGTGGCGGCGCCGCAGGGGCGCGTGGGTGACGGGGTCGAAGCGGCTGCCCTCCAGCCACTGCATGATGGCGGTGCGCTCGTAGGTGATGCCGCTGGTGGCCTGGGTGGGCTCCCGCATCAGCGCCAGCGTGATGGGGCACCTGGGGGGCGTTGCGGTGGTGTTGGGTGGGGTGTGAGTGGGTGGATGTGGGGGGGAGCAGCGCCGTTGCGTGCGTGCATAGGCAGGCGAAGGGCGTAGCCGCAGGGCGCCGCTGTGCAGTGCCGAGGCAAGCGCACGACACAACGCGCGGCCCCCCCACCTGAACGCCTCTGGCGCGTCTGGGGCGTCGTCCAGCTCCCGGGGGATGGGGAGCGGCGGGGGCCAGTGCACGGGGCGGCTCGACGACACCGCCGCCGCGGCCGGTCCCGCGCCCGCCGCGGCGAGCGGCGCGGCCCCGCCGCCGCCGCCTCCGGCACCGCCGCCGCCGCTCGCGGCGAGCGCGCCGCCGCCGCTCGCCGCGGCGCCGGCGGGCTGCAGCGCGGGCGCGGCGGCGCCGCCGCCGTCGCTGCCGCCGCCGCCGGCCGGCCGCGCCTGCTGCGGCGCGCCTCCCCCCGTCGCCAGCGCCGCCTGCAGCGCCTGCGCCTGGTGCGGCCGCAGGTTCTGGTGGTGCCGGTGCCGCCGCCGCCGCCGGTCCATGCTGCCGCGCTCGCTGCCGCCGGCCCAGTCCGGCAGCCACGACGTGTGGATCGCGTAAAGGTCCAGCGCCGGCACGACCACGCAGCGCAGCCAGAACAGGCCGACGAGCAGCGCGTGCGGCATGAGCGGCGCGAACATGGCCTGCAGGGCCGCGAGCACCAAATGGATCACCGCGGGGACGACGTGGGACAGCACCAGCCGGTCCAGCTGCTCGGCAGACGAGAGGTCGGTGAAGAGCGCCACGTACAGCGCGTGCGCCTCGGCAAAGGCGCGGAGGAAGCCTTCCGCGGGCGGGGGGGCGGGGGGGAGGGGGCGAGGGCGGAGGGGTGAAAGGGGGCCGGGCGTTTGGGCGGGGCGGCTGGGTAGGGCGGGCCGTGGAGGCGGCCGCCACGCCACTGCCACGTGGATGGCCCGGCCAGTGCTCTGCGCGCACTCTGCCGAAACCTCGCTGTGCCAAAGAGGCCGCAGCATGCGCCCGCTGCGGACGGCAGCTGCCGCTCACCTAGCCAGGCCACGTGCACGACAAACCAGGGCTCGTGGGGGCAGGCCTCTGCCACCTGCAGCGCGACCAGCACGCCGGGCGCGGCAACCAGGAAGGCCCAGAAGCGCGCCCACTCCCACTGGCCGCCGCCGAAAGGGGGCGACACAATGCGCGCGACGCCGCCGCTGCTGGCGTTGCGGGGCGCCGCGGAGGCGGGGCCGGCGGGCGGCGAAGATGCCAGGCGCTGCAGCGTCTGCGGGCGGGGTTGGGGGAGGGGGTTGGGTGTTGGGTTTGCCAGACACGCACTGTGGGATTGCAAGGCCTCTGGCCGCTCTCATGAGCAAGCGGTGACGCGCGGGCGCGCGCGTCCTTCAAAGCTGTCAGCGGTTTCAACGCCGGCGCTCATTCAAGCAACCCACCTGGAGCATCGAGAGCTCAGACTGCACCGCCTCCCACCCCTCGTGCGGGCCATCCGCCCCGCCGCCGCCGCCGACCGCGTCGCCACCGCCGCCGCTGCTGCCGCCGCCCGAAGCGGCCGCGAGCGCGCTGCGCCACTCGCCCGTGAGCCAATGCCACAGCAGCGTGAGGCGCGGCATGCACAGCAGGTTGTTCAGGTAGATGCCGCCGGCACTAGGGTTGTCAGCGGCCAGCGCCGCCACGCTCGGCCGCGGCGCCTGCGGCTGCCACTGCGGGTGCCACTGCTGCTGCCTCCGCTGCGCCGCCGGCGACGGCGGCAGCCCTTGCTCTGGCTGCTGCTGGCCCTCCTGCCCCTGCCCCTGCTGCTCCTGCTGCTGCTGCTCGCGATGCGGCGCCGTCGCGCACTGCCGCGCCGCCTCCCAGGCCTCAGAGCCGCGCTCGGCCGCCAAGCCCAGGTGCAGCGCCACCGTGACGTTCCAGTCTAGCCACGCGCCCGCCGCGCCGGGCGGGCGCGCGCGCGCGGCGAGCGTGCCGCGGCAGAGGTGCCCGCCGCCGTCGGGCTGGAGGCCCAGGGGGAGGGCCAGGCGGTGCCGCCGCCACAGCTCGGCGGCGACGGCGCCGCACGTCGGCGCGGGCGGCGCGTCAGCTGCCGTGATCACCGGCGCGGGTGCGGCGGCCGCGGCCGCGCCGGCGAGCAGCGCCGCAAGCTGCAGCAGCGCGAGCAGCAGCGGCAGCGGCGCGCGCAGGCGCCGGGGACGGCTGCGCCAGCGGCGCTGCCGCCCCATCGCGGCCGCTGCCGTCGGCGGCGGCCCCAGCGACGCCGACTCCGCTCCTCGACGAGCGCCCATCGTCAAAGCGACACGGGGGCGGCGCGGCGCGCGGCGCACGCTGTGGAGCGCGCCGCCCGGCACGCCAGGGACGGGCGCAGCACAAGCGGCCGCCTCACGCCGCGGGCCGCATCCCCGGCACGTCTTCTGTCTCTCCCTGCCTCTCCCCGTGGTTGGAGGTGCGCTGCGAGGGGTCCCCCAGGCGCGCGGGCTGTGGCGAGCTGCTGCTGCTGGCGCCTTGCTTGCCGACGGGAGGCCGGGGTGTCGGTGTCAAAGTTGTTCGAAGCTCGAGCGATGCGCCCCTCAAACGCCGGGATGATGGGGCCGCTCCTTGGACCTTGGGTGCCCCACTGCACCACTCAGCACAGCTGCGCCCGCCTCCTAAACCCTTTCCCGCGCGCGCACCGCGTCCATCGGGTTTGGAGGGACGGGGAAGACCCATTTCCGGCGCGTCATTACAGATCACGCCGCGAACGTGATCCCCCGAGGGGCAGTCCACCGCGTCGTGCCCTCGCCACGAGCCCTGCGGGCCGATCACGCCGTTTCCCCACCGTGAAACGGCTATACACATCGCCGCATAGCACTTGAACACCCCAGGCGGACGACCAGGGCAGCCCGCTGCGCGCCGCGCTCCGCCCTCCCGGGCGCGCTGCCGCGGTGCGCGCCGCGCCCGCGGGCGCCGCAGCCGACAGCCAGCCAGCCCAGCTGATCGCCCCCGCACAATGGCCGAGCAGCTGGCCGCGGCCGCCGCGGCGGCGCTCGGGCCCCTGCTCAAGGCGTACTGGGCGCTGGCGGCGGGCTCCGTGATCGCGACGCTCCTGCCGGTGCCGCTGCCGCGCGCGTTCAAGTGCGCACCGCGAACCGCGCGGCGCGGGCATCGGAGAGCGGCAGGCCAGCGCGCTGCCGCCAAAGCTCGGATGCCGCCGCAAAACCGCCTTAACGCCCCTCCCCGCCGCCGCCGCCGCCGCCACTGCCGCCGCAGGGACGCGGTCACGCTGGCCGCCTGCCGCGGCAAGCTGTGGCACAGCAAGCCCGACGCGCTGGGCCCGCTGCGCGACTGGTCGGTGCCCCAGTCCTGGTTCCTGCATTTCTACCTGCTGGGCGCGGCCTGCAACGCGGCCACGCTCGCCGCCTTTGCGTGCTGCGGGGCCGCCGGCGCAGCCGCCGCCGCCGGCGGCGCCGCGGCGGGCCGCGCGGCGCTGGCGCTGGCGCTGTTTCAGTTCCACCTGCTCCGGCGCGCGGCGGAGACGGCGTTTATCATGCGCTACCCCCGGGACGCGCGCATGCATGGCATCGCATACCTCTTCGGGCTAAGGTGGGGGGGGGGCGCCGCCGCCAGTGGCGGGGTCTGGAGCCGAGGGGTGGGGGACTAAGGGTGCGCCGGCGTCGATTCGGTGGGCGTGCCGCGCCCTGGCCGATCGCCGCGCGCGGCGAGCTTTGCTCACTCGTTAGCGGCGTTGCATTCAGCCACGGCCCCCTTGCCTCCCGATCCAAGCCAGACCCGTTCCCGCGCACACACATAAATACACATGCACACCAACCCCACGCCGCTGCCCACGCTGCGCAGCTACTACGCAGCGGTGCCGCTGTCGCTGCTGCCAGACGGCTGGCTGCGCTCCCTGCCGCACGCGCTGGCCGCCCCCACTGGCGCCGCCGCGTGCGTCGACGGGTGGCGCGCCGAGGCGGGGGAGCTGCTCAAGCAGGGGCCCGCGGTGGCGGCGCTCGCGGGCACGGTGGGTCCGCGCGCACGCCCGCGCCCGCTCTGCGCAGCGCGATGCGGCTCGCCAGCCGCCGCCGCTGCCGCCGCTGCAGCAGCAGCGCCCGCTGCGTTGGCCAGCGCACTGCGCAGTCAGCCCACCCCGTCTGCACAGTCCCACCAAGCGCAAAACGCCTCCCCAAAACGTTGCCAGGGCGCCGCCACCTTTTTGCTGGGCAACGCGCTGCAGTTTGCCTCGCACCTGGCGCTGGCGCGGCTGGCGGGCGATGCGCAGCGGCGCTCGGAGAAGACGGCGTACCGGATACCCAGGGGTGGGGCTCGGGGGGCAGTGGGGAGGGTGCATGGTGGCCGGCTTCCGTTGCCGGCTGATGCAGGGAGCTCGGTGCGGCGCCGCAGGCCATGGCGCCAACGCCCGCGGCGCCAAAGGCCAAGCGCCGACGCCCGGCCGCCACCGGGCCGAAACGCAAACTCGAGCGCGTGCCTGGCCCCTCCGCGCGCGCCGCCGCAGGCGCGCTGTTTGAGCTGGTGTCGTGCCCCCACTACCTGGCGGAGATAATCATCTACTGCGGCCTGGCGCTGGCGGCGGGGGGCAGCGCCAACACGCTGCTTATGCTGGTCTGGGTGGTAAGCAGTGGCGGGCGAGCGCACGGGCGAGCGCGCGGGCGAGCTGAGGCGCCAGCGCCGAGCGCGCCCTTGCGGGGAGCGCCCTTGCGGGAAGCGAGACTGGGTGCACCCTCCACCCTACCCCTACCCCCACACCAAACCGCCACGGCCCCTCCCCCCCACCCCCGGGCCCCAGTCGGTCAACCTTGTGCTCGCTGCGGGCGCCACCCAGGCGTGGTACCGGGCGCGCTTCAAGACCTACCCCGAAAAGCGGCGCGCGCTGGTGCCGTACGTTTACTGACGGCGGAGCGGAGCAGCGTGCGGCTCGGTCGTGTAACTCGGCCGCGTTGGAACGGGCAGCGTTTGGGGGGGTTGAGGGTGGGCTGCTGGTGGTGCACAACCTGGTGCTCTCCCGCAGGGTGGGCGCGCAGGCCTGGCGGTTTCGCAACTTCCGAAGCTCGTCGTCGCCGTCACCCGACCCGGTCGGCGGCTTCCGCCGGTGACCGCTGGCTCCCAGCCCATAAGCCGGCGCCCAAAGCACGGCGATCATCCCCAACAAGGCGATCACCCGGCTCAAACCAGGCGGTCACCCGGTCCCCGCGCGTTCGTGCCCCCTCCCCCCCTCCGTGCGCGCAGCGTGAGTTTCAGCCCCGATCAGCGCCCCTGCCAACTTGTGGGAGGCGGGCGTATGCATGCATAACGCACACCGGCGACCGCTCATGCCGCGCGCTTGCCCGTGCGCTGCCCGCCCCCACCCACGTGGCCGGAACCCCGCCACCCGGCCACCCCCGCCGACGCGCGCCCCCCTTCGCTGCGCAGGACGAACGCCATGGCCGCCGCCGCCCAGCCCCTTGCCGCGCTGCGCCTCAAGCTGGCCGAGCAGCGCGGCGCGCTGGCGGCGCTGAACGACGGCGTCGCCGCCGCCACCGCCGCCAAGAGGCAGGCCCGCGCCCGCGTCGACGCCGCGCGCGCCGCGGTCGACGCGGCCCGCGCCGCGCTCCACGAGGCGCGCGCCAAGGAGGGGCCGGGCTCGACGCCCTCGCCCGCGCGCATCGCCGCGCGCAAGGAGTTCCAGAAGCTGCAGGCCGAGTTTGCTGAGACGCGCGGCGCGCTGGCCGCGCTGCGCGCGCGCGAGGAGGCCGCCGTCGCGGCGCGCAACGAGGCGCGCGCCGCCGTGCAGGCGACGCGCGCGGCGCTGCTGGAGCCCGCCGCCGCCGCCGCGCCCGCCGCCAAGCCGGCCGCGCCCGCCGCCGCCGCCAAGCCGGCCGCCAAGCTGGTCACGCCCGCCGCCGCCAAGCCGGCTGCGCCCGCCGCGCCCAAGCCGGCCGCGCCGGCCGCCGCGCCCAAGCCCGGCCCCGCCGCCGTCGCGGCGGCGCGCGCCCACGTGATCGCGGTCACCGCGCAGCTGATGGAGGCCAGGACAGTGCTGGAGGGCGCGATTGCGGCGCACGAGGCCGCGGCCGGCAAGGCCGACGCCGCGGCGCTGGGGCAGCGCAGGAACGCCGCGAGGAGCGCCGTGCTGGCGCTGCAGAAGCAGGTATGGGACGCACGAGCTGTTTATTCCGGGATGAACCAGCCCGCGAACGCCAAGCCGGCCGCGCCCGCCGCCGCCGCCAAGCCGGCCGCCAAGCCGGTCACGCCCGCTGCCGCCAAGCCGGCCGCGCCCGCCGCGCCCAAGCCGGCCGCGGCCGCCGCGCCCAAGCCCGGCCCCGCCGCCGTCGCGGCCGCCGCCGCCAAGCCCGGCCCCGCCGCCGTCGCGGCGGCGCGCGCCCGCGTGATCGCGGTCACCGCGCAGCTGATGGAGGCCAGGACAGTGCTGGAGGGCGCGATTGCGGCGCACGAGGCCGCGGCCGGCAAGGCCGACGCCGCGGCGCTGGGGCAGCGCAGGAACGCCGCGAGGAACGCCGTGCTGGCGCTGCAGAAGCAGGTTTGGGGCGCAAGAGCCGTTTATTTCGGGATGAACCAGCCCGCCACCGCGTGATCCCGGCTCCCGGCTTCGTTCCTAGAGACGCCGGCCCGCGCCGCGTCGAAACACACTGCCGCACAGCACCCTTTGCGTCGTTGCCGTTAGCGAGCGGGGCTGCCTTTTGCGGCGCCCGCCCTTCCAGGACCCTTCAGGACCCTTTTGATTGAATAGCACCCCCCTCTTGTCAGTAGCCCAAACCCTGAAAAATCCAAAAAATCACAAGATAATCCAAAAAAGCCAAAAAAAGCTGCCCCGGCTGGTTTTGCTGTGTAACCACCTGGGCACAATCTTCAACTGGGCGATGGGCACGGGGGTCAGGGGGTGACACATCGCCAGCTGGCGTGCTTACACACCGCTGCCGCCTTGGGGCAGCCCCCAGCCGCCAGCTTTCAGATGGCAGGCGCCGCGCCTGCCCGCGCGCTCCCTCTCGGCGCACGCTGTGGCGCCAGCCACACCGACCCAGAGCACGCGCTCGCCGCCGCCGGCGGCTGACTGGGCTCCCCGCGCGCGCGCGCTCGAGTTTCCCCCGTCAGGCCGTCACTCGTCCCACGCGCCCCCGAAAATGTAGGAGGACTCGAGGCCCGCATCCTCCGCCAGGTCGGTGCAGTGCAGCCCGTTGAGCGCCTTGGACTTTCCGAGGCGCGCGCGCAGGCTGGCGGGGCGCAGCGCGCGGCCGATTTCGGGGTCTGGGGGGCCGCACAGCGCGCGCAGCCGCTCCACGGCGTCGCCGCCGAGGGCGCCGCGCGGCGCGACCTGCGATGGATTGGCGCGGCGGCGGGCGGGGCCGTCGGCGGGAGACGAGCGTGCGTGCAGGAGCCAAGAGAGTGTGGGAGGGAGGGGCGTGTGCACAATGCGCCCCGTCTGGGGGATCCCTCTGCACCGCCTCCTCAGCTGCCTGCCGCGCGGATTCCACCGCCGCAACCCACCCACCTGCACGGCGAGGCAGGGCCCGCTGGCGAGCTCCTCCACCGCCGCGCCCCACTCGCCCGCCGGCAGGGGCCCGCGGTACGCCTCCAGAAACTCCCCCGCGGCGCCGCGGTCGAGGCGGAGCAGGCGCAGCGCGGTGACGGCAAACTGGTCCTGGCGTTGGGTGCCAGCGGCGGGGGATGTTTGAAAGGTTAGCGGCCGGGCGGCGCGCGGCGAGATTGTGCCGGCAGGCCGGCCGAGCCGGCAAACGATGGTGGCAGCAGCGCAGTCCGCCCTCCCCCACCGCCGACGCCCCCGCCCTACCTGGATCGCGGCCAGCGCCTGCCCCTCCCGGCGCTCGCGCAGCAGGTGCGGCTTGATGATGGCCACCGACGACGGCGCGCCCGAGTCGGGGCCGCTGCGCATGGCCTGCGCGCGCCCGGGGCCGAATAAAAACGCGGCCTCCCGCGCTGCCGCCTCGGGGGAGGGGGAGCAGCGCAGCACGCCGCCGGCGCTGATCGCGGCGGCGCAGCGGGCGGACGCGCGGGAGCCAACCACCTCGAGGACGACCACGGGGCCGCGCCTCAGCGCCGCGGCCAGCGGCTCGGCGTCGGGCGCGCCGGCCGCAAATTCGGCGGCCTGCGCCGGCGACAGCGCGGCCATCCTCAAGTTGGCGACGCGCAGCGGCCCCTCGCTGCTGGCTGCCTTTCCGTCGCCGCTGGGGCTGCCGTCCTCGGCATAATGCAGCGCGTCGAGGATTTGGCCGGTGTGGTCCACCGCCTCGGGCAGTATCAGCACCAGCGTGCTGGGGTGCGTTGCGTGGTTTGAGTGGGCCTTGAGCTTGCATGGTGCACCACAACACGCGTCCAACCGCTCAGCCGCGCACAAAGCAGCATGCGCCACCATGCGGCATGCAACCGCGGCCCATGCATCGCATGCGCCCACCCACCGCTCCACGCGTGCCTCGATCGCGCGGCGCGTCGCCTCGTCTCCATAGGCGGTGATCACCAGCGCACGCGAGAACACAGTGACTTTGGCGCTCACGAAAAACTGGTCGGCGGCGAGGCCGTCGCAGCGGATGCGCTTGAGGAAGTGGCGGCGGTTTTTGATGTCAAACTGCGTGCGGGGTCAGGGTCAGGGGCAAAAGGTCGGCGCGCGAGCGGAGCAGGTGGGCCGTGCGGCTTATCTACGCGTGACAGTGGCCTGTCACGTGTAGATAAGCCAGTGGTGGCCTATGGTGGACACGCATGCGGCACCTATTGTCACGATACATGGCCGGCACGCCGGCGCGCCCGCCGCCCGCGCTCGCACCATCTCCACTTCGCCGGTTACAGGGTAAAAGAACAGCTGATAGCGCCACAGCACGCCTGCAGGGAAAAGGGGGCGATGCCGCAGCTGAGTCGTCGGAGCGAGCGGCCTTGCGGGCTGCTGCAGCGGAGCGCGCATGAGCGCAGCGACGCAGCTGCGCGTGCCGCTGTGCCCGCCAGCCTCGCCCACACCCCGATCCCGTGTCCTCACCCGAAGACGGGTCCAGCCACTCCGCCTCGAACGCGAGCCGGACCAGCGGATCCATCGCTGACTTCGCTGACTTCGCAGCGCGGCCTGGTGTGCTGCTCGCTTCTCCTTGGGTCCTTCGGGATCTGAAGCTTGCAAGGAGGAAATCACGCCGGCTTGTTGTGGGGGGCCGAGCTGGGGCGGCACGCCGCGTACCGTACCCGAGCCATGCTCACCCGCACCCACTCGCCAGCGCCGCTGCTGCTGTCGCTGCCTCCCTGCCCGCCTCCCTCCTGCACACGAAACCCCCCTATTCACGAGTCGCGACAATCTCCTGGCACCGTCGATTACAAGAGCTAGCGGCCGCGCGGCGCGCTTAGTCCACGGTCTGCATGGCCGCCACCTCGGCCTCGCTGAACTTGCCCTTGTCGCCGCCGCGGCTGGCCGCCTTGCGCGCCAGCAGGGCGCGGCGGTCCTTGTCCAGCTTCAGCTTGGTGATCACCACCTTGCTGGGGTCGATGCCCACGGCCACGGTGGCGCCTGGGAAGGGGGAGGGGGAAGGGAGGCGCGGCGCGGGATGGGTGAGTTGGGGTTGCGGAGGGAGGCTGTTGAGCGCGCGCATGGGCGTCGCCCCGTGTCTGCTGCTGCCACAGGCTGGAATCCGCGCCGTGTGCTGAAACCTGCGCCCGGACACCGCAGCTGCAGGCTGCCGCCACGGCATGACCCGTCCAGCGGCGCCGCGCGGCCGCCACTGCCGGTCCCCCGCTCAGCGCCGCCGCCGCGGACGCCGCAGCTCCCTTCCGCCCACCACAACGCCGGGACCGACCCAGCTGCATCCGCAACAGGCCTCGCGAGCGCATGCACACATCCATGCTGCCAGATCGCGCCCAGGTCGCCGCGGCCCCCTCAAAACTCACCGTTGACCTTGTCCCGCGTGATGCGCTCGATGTGGATGACCCACTTGCGGCGGTACACGGTGGTCACCTTGCCCTCACGGCCCTGCGCGCGAAAAAGGGGGGCGAAAGAAAGGAGCGGGCGCTTGAGTCTCGCCGCGGCGGTGCTGCTGATGCGCGGCGCAGGCGGCGGGCGCGCGCACGGCATCGCGCGGCGGCGGCTGCGGCCGTGCGAGCCGCAAACCGCTGGCCCGCTGCCGCTGCGGCCGCAGATGACAACGACTCACCTTGAAGGTACCGCGCACCACCGACACCTCATCGTCCTTGCGGATCGGCACGGCCTTGACCTGTTTTGGGGGGGAGGCAAGCCCGGGGGGAGCGGCGCGCAGGTGGGGGTGGGGTGCGGCAGTGGTCCTGCACGCCGCGATCCCCGCCGCTGGCCGCGCAGCTGCCAGCGCCATTCCCTAGGCTGCCTCTGGCCTGTCACTGCTTCCCGCAGCGTGGCTGCTGCGCTGCCAAGGCTGGCGGGCTGTGCTGCTGCAGCGGCGGCGGCGGCGCAGCGGCCCTCCGCGCTGCACGGGGCCTCACGTTGTACTTCTGCTTCAGCTCCGCGTTGAGGGGGGCGCTCATGATCTTCCTCCGGTCGCTGGAGGTCGCGGAGAAGTGAGCCTGCGACGCGGGGGGCGGGGGCGGCAGGGCGATCGCTCGGCGGCCCGCGGCAGGGACGGCCGCCACGGCGCCCGGCTCCTCCCAGCGAGCGCGCGGTAGTTTCCCGGCGCTTGGACGGCCTCTCACCTTGCGGCTCTTCCTCCTGGAGGAGCTCACGTCGCTGGAATACTTCATGCTGCCGCGCTGCCCCTCGTGCTTGCCAAGCTGGCCAAGACGAGGAATGAGCTCGCCAGGGACGACGAAAGGACCAGTGCAGGCGCGCCGCAGTGGTTTTGGCCCAGCGTCCACTCGCCTGCCACTGCGCTCGCCGCGGAGTTTTGAAGCGCGCTCGCGCTGTTTTGCGACCGCACTCTGCACCGCTGCTGCGATTCGTGAGGCCTGAACTCCCGCCGGCGCTGCCAAGCGCCCCCAGATCACAAGTCACTGCCTAGCTTGCTGCTGCCCGAGCGCGAAGCGGCTCGCCCCGCACCCCCCAGCTCTAGCCCAGGCTGGCTTGGGTGCAGCAGCAGGCCGCCTTCCCCAGGCAGCGAGCGCTGCCGCGTCACCCGCCGTCGAACGCGCAGCCCGGAGCGGCGCCATGGCGCTGCGCGCGGGGCCCAGCGAGCGCGTGGCCGGGCTGGCCTTCCTAGCCTTCACGCTGATGCAGGTGCGGCGCGCACATACGCGGCGAGGGTTGATCACAAGCTACTTTTCAGGCCGTGCAGCGTGGGCGCGCCGCTCGCGCCAGCAGCATGCCGCCGCCCAAATCGCTGCCCCGCCCTGCCGCCCAGCGTGCCAAGGCTTTCTCCCTTTCTCCCGCGCGTGCGCCCTTTTGCAGGTGCCTTACTTGGCGATGCGCAACACGACCATCACGGGCTGGCCCTCGGTGATGGCGCTGTCGCCGCTGCAGGTGATGAGAGGGTTGCGGCTCGCTCAAGCTGTGTCCTGCAATGCTGCGGCATGCGCGCAACGCATGTGCACTCGCCTGGGCTCGCCCCCCCCCTCCGCACACCAACCCACGCGGCCAACCCCGCCGCCGCCCCAACGGCCCCCCTCCCAAACGCCAACCCCGCCGCCGCCCCAACCGCCCCCCTCCCTTCAAAGATCACCGCGGCCAAGATCGCCGCCGGCGCGCCCGGTGCCGAGCCCGCACTTGAGGCGCTCCTCCTCCCCGGCACCTGGCTCCGCGAGTGCCTGTCCCCGCTGCTGCGCTGCAAGCTGGAGACCAGCGGCGGCGCGTGCGAGCGCGAGACGCGGCTGCTCTCCGACTGGGCGCGCGTGCGGCGGCGCGTGCAGCTGCCGTCGCTGGTCAAACTCGTGGAGGGCCGCGACTTTGCGCGCGGCGGCGAGGCCCTGGTCTACGGCTCCGCCCTCATCTCCCTATCCGCCGCGCTGTCCGCGGTCGTGACGGTCAAATCCGCCGCGCTGGGCTTTGTGCTGCTGGGCTTTGGCGCGATCCAGGGCGGCCACCAGCTGCTGCCGCCGGGGCTGCTGACCGCCGTGCTGTGCGTCTACGCGGGGTTCAACCTGGGGGAGGGGCGCGGCGCGCTGCGGCGCGAGCCGGTGCGGCGGCGGCAGCAGCCGCGGCAGGCGGCGGGGCGCGACGCGGCGGGCGGCGGCGGCGGCGGCAGCGGCGGGCAGGCGGCGGGGGCGACGGCGGGGGCGACGCCGGCCAAGGGCGCCAAGGGGCAGGCCAAGGCCAAGGCGCGGCGAGCGTGATGGCTGTTGCGCTGCGTTCCCTCCGTTTCAGCCTGATCTCTCCCGGTACTGTTATGGCTGTTGTAAACCGATCCTTTTGCTCAAGGCAGGGCGAGGGGGTGGGGCAAAGACGCCCGCTCATCCCCACGAGCCCTGCACAGTCAGTCAGACGCGCACGCACCGCTCGGTCCGCGCACTCCCCAACCCCCAAGCCGGCATGGCCGCAACCCCAGGCTGCAATCAACCACCCTCAGCTGAGTCACCAGCAGCGGGCAAGCAGACAGGAAGGTTTTTTACCCGTTTAGGGGGCAGGACGGGTAAGCTAGTGGGCGGCGCAGAGGCGCGGCCGTTTGAAGTTGTGCGCGGCCGGGCCCATGAGCGCGCGCAATGGGCGGGGGAGGGCACGCGCGATCGCGGGAACCGAGCGCACCAGGCGTGGAGCCAAAGCGCGCGGCGATGTGCTGCGTTTTTGGTCAAAAGCGGGAGAGAGGGGGGCGCTGTGGCCTGGGGTGCGGGCGCGCGGCGCGGTCGCAGCGCCGCGCCCGGCACGCGCCGCCTCGTGCGCTGGTGCCGCGGGCGAGGGGCTCCGCGCGGGCACTCGCGGGCGCGGCGGCCGAAGAGACAAGTGGGGGAGAGAGGGGGGCGCGGCGGCCCCCCTTTTGGGGGCAATGCGACCCGCGCGTGCGCATGGAACAGCCAGCGCGCCGCCGGGGCGGCAGCGGCGGCGGGTCTGGGGCCCTGCGCCCGCAGCCCCACGCGGGGCGCGATGCACAGAAACTAAACAGGGTCACTCGCGTGGCCGTTGGGATGGGTGTGCGGTCACTCTTCATGGTCTAAAGAAGGATTGATCAAAGGCAGCCGGGAGGCGAACGCGCAGGTGCGCGCCCCCCCAGGACACGGGGGGCGCGCGCGCGCGGCGAGCGCACAAGGTGGCGCGCCGCGTGCTGGGTTGGTTCGGTCCGCGCCGGCCCCCCCCGCCTCGGCGGCGGCGGGGCGACGGCGGCACGACGCGGTGCGGTGCGGTGCGGCGGGGGCGGCGCCGCGCATTAGCCAGGGTGCGCGCCCGTCACGGGACAGGCCGCGGCCCTGGGCGAGCGTGCCGCCCGCTGGCACCTTTTCGATGCGAAACCGCAGCCTCCGCCGCGGCATTCATTGCAACCGCCGCCGCCGTCGCCGTCGCGCCGGCAGCAGCAGCGGCAGTCGGCAGCAAACCGTCCCCCCCTCGGCGCGCGGCGCCCCCGCCGCCGCCGCCTCACGCCGCCGCCTCGTCCGCCGACCCGCCGTCGCTCGCCTCGGCCGCGCGCGCCTCGGCGGCGACGCGCTTGGCGGCGGCGATGGCCATGCGGGCGCGGGAGGACACGAGCTCCGCCGTGAATGTCTCCATGCGGTCGAGGGTCACGTTGGGCATGACGACCACGTGCGCGATGTCCCCCTCGCACGCGAGCTGCCACTTGCGCACGAACGCCTCCTCCGTGGGCCGCTCGAACACCACCGTGTTTGACAGCTCGTTGAGCATGGTCTTCACGCCGGCCTGCTCCAGCATGTCGCGCAGCACGTGCGCGTTGCGCATGCAGCGCTCCACGTCGCGCTGGATGCCCGCGTAGCCCTTGCGGGTGAGGGTGTACCAGAGGTAGATGGGCGCGTGGCCGTTGCGGCTGCCCATGATGGTGGCGTCGCGGCTGTTGAGGTACTCCACGTCGCTGGACAGCGCCAGGACGTGGCGGAAGCGGGTGATGACCACGCCGCAGGGCACGGGGGCGCCCAGGAACTGGGGGTGGTGGGGGGGAGGGGTGTGCGTGTGTGTGTTGTTTTCAGTGCTTCGTGCGCGTGTGCGTGTGGCGGTCGGTTTGGCTGTCCCGGGCTGTAGAGAGCCAGCTGTGCGCAAAGCTGGGCGGGGCAACGCAGCGTGGGTGCGCGCCGGCACGCACATAGCAGTCGTGCCTGCAAACGCAAACACACACCCACTCGCGCACGCGCCCGCGCGCCGCCCCCCTCACCTTGTGCCCCGACACCGACACCGACCCGATGGGCTTCCGGAAGGTCACCATGGGCGCCTCCTTCAAAAAGGGCATCATCATCCCAAACAGCGCGCCGTCGCAGTGGATGTAGAAGCGGTCCTCGCTGTAGCCCGAGGCCTTGAGGATGTCCAGCACGCGGTCCAGGTCGTCCACGGCACCCTGCGGGGGGGTTGGGGGGTGGGGGTGGGGTGATTGTGTGTGGGTGCTGGGTGTGTGCGGGTGTTGAGGGTGGGAGGAGGTTGGGGGAGGTTTGGGTGTTTGCAGGGAGGCCAAAATGGTGTTTTGGGGGCTTCTCAACAGGGAGGGATGGGCCCGGGGGGGCCAGCAACTCGAAGCACTGCAGGCAGCCCGCCGCGCCTGCGCCCGCGCCCGCCCCCGCACCTTGACGGTGGTCCCGATGTTGACGTTGATGATCGCGCCTCAGAGGGGCCAAACGCGTCCGACGTGTCAAAAGTGGTCACGCCTGGCGTTTTTGGGGGGGAGGGGGCGTGGAACAGCAGCCAGCAGCGGCCAGCGGCTCCGGCAGCGGCTCCTCTGAGCCCAACACTGGTCCAAGGCACCGCGCCCACGTGCCCCCTACCCCGCACACACCTGCGCGCACGAAGCGCTCCATGTCATCAATGGCCGCGCCGCCGGCGGTGCGGTCGGTGACGGGGTCGCCGTGGTGCTTCCCGTCGAGCTGCCAGCAGCCCTTGATGACCTGGCAGGGCGTGGGGCAGGGGGGGTAGGGTTGGAGACCAGCCACCGCCACAGGCAGAACAGCGCCGCTGAGACGCCAGTCGGCACCCAACGCGTGCAGCGGCTGCTGACCCCACCGCCGGCCCCAGCGCCGCCCGGGCAGACCGCCGGCGGCCGTGGCCGCGCCCTCACCTGGCTGACCTCCAGCCCCGGCGCCAGCTTGACGCGCGGAATGGGCGGCAGCTTGGCGGCCTTGGCGGGGTCACCGTCGTCCTCCCCGTTGCCTCGCCGGCGGCCAGCGAGCGCCGGCGGCGGCGGCAGCAGCAGCGGCGGCGCGAGTGCCCCGGCGCCGCCCAGCAGCACCGCGCGCCTTCCGCTGCTGCCATGTGGTTGTGGAGCCGCTGCTGGTCCCTGAGGCCTAAGCATGCCTGCGCTTTGCGCTCGCGCGCGCCGCTGCCGCTGTCGACGTTCGAGCGTCGGCTGGCGCGTCTGGGCTTTACACGTTTGAACGATTCGAAACAAGCGTCGTGTCTGTATTGCAATGAGCTAAATACTGAACGGCGCCTTTACAGATCGCCTGCGACTTCGAGCGCCCGCTCTCGCTCTCGCACCCCCGCTCGGCCTGGGGCGAAGGAAGGCAGGAGGCACGAAGGGCCCAGCCGGAGGCGCGCGAGGGGCGGAGGCCTGACTTTGACTGGCTTGCGAGTTTGACCGCCGGCGCAGCGGCGCAGCAGACGCGCGATGGGGGACGCCGCCATGGAGGACATGGAGCGGCTCAACCCTGCTGTCCAGGGCCCTGGCGGCGGCGGCCATGCGGTGTTTGCAATCGCCGAGGGCAGCAGCGGCAGCGCGGGCGCGTACTACCCCGGACCCCGCGAGGCGCGGGACGCGCCTTGGTGGCGGGCGTTGGCGGGCCTGGTGGCCTTCTGCGCAGTCATGGGGATCGTGGCGGCGGCGAAAGCCGACAAGCGGTGCGCTGGTTTTGGGGGCAGGTTCGGTGTTGCTGCCGCCTGCTACATGCTGCTGCTGCTGCTGTTGCTGCTGCCGCCGCTGCTGCTGGCCTGCTGCCATCCGCTCTGTTCCAGAGGGTGCCGCACGCATCAACACCGCATGCACGGCTCCATCCCCCACCCCACCCCCCAGCATCGTCTCCAGCCCCGAGTTTCTGCTGGCCCCGGCTGCATGCGCGCGGGATGGCTTCCGCCCGCGCCAGCTGCTGGGGGAGTTTGATGAATACGACGCGCAGCCGCTGGAGGGAGGCACGACGCGCAGCCTCGCGCTGTGGATGGTGCTCTCGCTCCTGCTGCCGCTCGGTGCGCATGCTGTGTGGGCCTGGCATGTGATTGCTCACTGCAGCTGCCAACATGCGGATCATGCATGCGTGCTTTGGACGTCGACTTTGAGCCTCCATTCGCCACCGCCGCACCTGTGCCTGTTTACACTCAACACTCAAACCGCCGCCGCGTGCGGCAGGCCTCGGCCTGCTATGGCTGCGTGCATGGGCCGAGCAGGCGCACAGGATGCTGTGGTTCAGCGCGGGGTTCCACGTCGGCGCGACCCTGGCAGCCGCCCTGCTGCTGTTTGCGGCGGGCGCGGCCCCCGGCGGCGCGGTGCTCCTCCTCCTGGCAGCCCTGGTCGCGGCCCTCTGGTACATGTCGCGCGCTCAGGCAGAGCTGTGTGCCCGCCTGCTGTCCATAGCGGCGCACGGCCTGCGCGCGAGCAAGGGCCTCGTCGGCTTGGCGCTGTCGCTGTGGGGGCTCGCTGCCCTGGGTGTGGCGCTGACCACCGTCCTCGGCGCCGCGGCGTACGCAAACGGCGCGCCGGTCCCCAACCCGCTGCTGACGGGCGCGCGCCGCCTGGTCGCGCTGCCGGCCAACGCGACCGCCGCCGACCTGCCGCCGCGGGGCGAGGCCTACGCCTCGGTGGCCCCTGACCGCTGCGAGCTGGACGGGGTGGCGGTGCCGTGCTGCGTGTGGCGCACGCACCCGCTCGCCTCTGCGTACTTGGTGGTGCTCGCCGCGGCTGCAATCTGGGGGTGGATGACGCTCGCAGCAGGGCGGCGCTTTGTCATCGCGTCAGTCGTCGCCCAGGTGGGGGGGGGGGGCGGTTGGGCGGGCGTCAAGCTTGTTTCACAGCTGTGGGGCTCGGCGTGTGCCACGAATTCCGGGCCATTGCTGCTGGTGGGGCTAGCCTCTTGCCGCACACAGCGGTTTTTTGACGGTTGTGCTATCGCTTGCCGGGCCCTGCTGGCCCGCCACCCCCCGCAAAACAGTTCTACTACGCGCCTGCCGGCGAGGGCCCCCCGCCTGGGGCGTTGCATGCCGCCGTGGAGCACGCAACCGGCCCCCAAGCGGGCACTGTGGCGTTTGCTGGGGCCGTGCTGGCGGCTGTCGAGGCGCTGCAGCAAGCTGTCCGCGCGGGCAGCCGCGGCGACGGCGGTGGCAGCCGCAGTGGTGGCGCGGCCGGTGCGGTGGCTGCCCTGTTTTGTGGCGCCTTCCGGTGCGTGGCCTCCCTGCTGCTGGCCCTGGTGGAGTTCCTCTGCCGCTACTCCCTTGTGTGGGCGGCGCTTACGGGGCAGGGGCTCGTCGATGCAGGTGCGTGAGTGGGCGGCCGGTGGGGCTTGGAGAGTGAGGGGTTGGGACGCGCCGCGCTGCAGACCCCTGTGCAGCGAGCACTGCTGCGGTTTGCGGCGGCCATCCTGGCGGCAAGGCGCACCTGCACCTCTGTCCGCAGCTGCATCCTCACCGTGCTGCCCGGCTGGCCGCCTCTCGCGCCTCTTTGAACGCCGCGCCAGGACGCGCCGTGACGGGCCTGCTGAAGCGCAACAGCCTGGACGCTGCAACGGTGTGGTGGATGCCGGGGCTGGTGGTCGGCGTGACCAGCCTGGCATTCAGCCTGGCATGGGGCGCGCTCGTGTACTGCATCGTGGCGGCTGCGACGGCGGGAGACACGGGCAGCGACGGCAGTGGGGCTGTCACCACAGCGGCTCTAGGGGCGCTGGCAGCCGGCGTTGTGCTGCAGCTGCTGGGGGCGCTGCTGCTGGACGCGGTTGACGCCGTCTTCATTTGCTACGCGCGGGACCGCGACGCCGCGGCGGCCGGTGGAGGTGGAGGTTTTTGCGCCCATCCCGAGGTGGCAGAGGTGTTTGACGCGGTCGCGCCGCGCCCCCCTGGCGTCGCGCCGGGCGCAGTGGTGACGCAGCCCCATGGCGGCCTGGTGTACGCGGGCCGGCAGGCGGGGGCCGTGTGAGGGCGGCCCTCTGGTCTTGGCGGCTGGCGAGTCCCAGCGTTCCGAGAGGGGAAAAAGCCTGCAAATGTATATTACTCGCTCAGTGTTGGGAGCAGTCAGGGAGCACCGCTCAGGCTGCAGGGAGACGTGAATGCAACGCGCAGTAGTGCTTGGCCAGGCCTCAGCCTGCCAGTTCCAGCGGACCGGTTAACGCCGCGAAAGGAAAGTTGCAGTCACTGCCGGTGGTTGCATCCACCGGCCTGAATCCGCAATAGCATTGGCTTGGCAAGAAATGAAGCGGCCTGCCAGGGGAGACCTCTTGGCGGTCGGAAGGGCGGGTTGCGGGGCAGACACCTCAACCCAAAGCGCAACGCAGCGTGGCCCCAGGCCAGCCGCTGGCATCGGCGGGCGGCGGAGTGGATCGATCGAGGGCTTGACACGGCACAGAAGGTAGGCATCCGGGTTGCTTCTATGATTTTCGCGCGTTCGCAAACAAATGGCGGGGTAGTATCGCGAACTCCGTCCTGGCAGGGGCACGCCTGCTGGCCGTGGTGCCACAAGTGTGTTGCGCGCGGTGCCAGGAAGCTTGTGCTGCTCTTCAGTCAGTGAGCGCGCCGCCCAGTCCTCCCGGGGCGCCAAGCGCGCGCTGCGCCCATCCTCAGGCCTTGGCCACGTCCTCAATGACGAGCAGCGTCTGCCCCGCCGCCGCCATGGAGCCCTGCTCCGCCACGATGGCCTTGACGCGCCCGCCCACTGGGGCCAGCACGGGGGACTCCATCTTCATCGCCTCAAGCACCACCAGGGTGTCGCCCTTGGCAACCTGGGGAGGGGGGGGGCATTGGAGGGTGGGCGGCATGAGGGGCAGGCAAGGGGATTCGGGCGAAGATGCCATGCACGCATGTATGCACGGCTGCACGGCCGCACGGCCGCAGCAAGGCCGCACAGGCGCGTTGCTGGCCACGCCTGCGCCTCAGCCCACCTTGTCTCCGGCCTTGACCTTGATGTCCCAAACGTTGGCAGTGAACCCAGCAGCGACCTGAGCGGGGCAGGGAGAAGGTTGCGCGTTTGTTAGTTTGATGCGCAAACACTGGCGGAATGGGCGCCCCTCAAAATGGCTGCGGTGCCTAACCCCACGGCCCCCCCCACCTTGGTCATGCCCGGCTCGTTCCAGGCGGACTCGTCGGCGCCGTCGCCAAACATGTTGCCGTCGTGTGCCGAGGGGTTGGCCGGGGCCGCTGCCTTGGCCTCCTCCAGGCGCGCGAGGCTCTCCTCCTCCAGGCGCAGCTGCACCTCCATCGCCACGCGCTGCTGCGCCTTCCACGCCGCAACCGCCTCCACCATGTCGGGGTCTGGGGTGGTGGGGTGGGGTGGTGGCGCGGGGTGTTCCATAAGGGTATGTGAAAGGGCCCAGCCGTAAAGCAAACGTGTGCGCAGGTTCTGACTGCACTCACTGGCGATCAATGATGCGCCGCAGGCGGCGACCACAGGCAGCGACCACAGGCCACAACCGGCTCCCCCCAAGCCCCCCTTGTGTTGTCAACGGTCCTCACCCGCGACCATGGTGTCGTAGTCCTTGAGGCTGAAGGTCTTGTGGTCGATGGTGATGTCGTACTGCCCCGCCGCAAAGCGCTCGCGCAGGGACTCCAGCTCCGACTCGCTGACCTGGAAGAAACGGACCTGGGGGCGCGGTGGGCGGGGTGGGGGTGGGGTGGGGTCGGGGGGGGGGGTTGGGGTGGGCTTAGCTGGCAGGAGGGAGGGTATGTTGCGCTGCGGGCATGGCATTGGATGGTTATGAGCGGCGGCGGCAAGATAAAAACCTGTGCAGCGGCCATGGCGCGGCTGCTGAGCGCGGCGCGGTGCGGACTTGCCTGGTCAAAGAACTCGAGCAGCCAGGGCTTTTCCGGCGTGAAGGCCTTGGTGCGCCCAAAGGCGTTCCAGATGGGCAGTGTGCGCCCCACCAGCTGGTAGCCACCGGGGGAGTCCATTGGGTAGATGCACATGTAGCTGCCACCAATGCCAACGGTGCCCTGGGGGGTGTTGAGGCAAAATGGGATTTGGCGGTTGCAGGCCGAGTTTAGGTTGGGAAGGTCCCCACGCTTGCCAACGCGCGGCGCCCGCTGATGGGCGAGCCAGCCTGCTGGTCTTGATGACACGTGGCCCATTTGGGCCCCAGCCCCCCCCACCTCGTGTGTGAAGGTCCTGGCGGGGTTCATCTTGGTGGTGACCAGCCTGGGAGGTGGGCAGGGTGTGTGTGCGTGCGTGTGAGAGCAGCTCGGGTTGATTGTGCATGCGAGCGCGGTGTGCATCAGCAAGGCACCAGCATTGTGCGCGTCACACACGCAGCCGCAATGGCCCGCTCGGCACCGGCCCTGCTCCCTGCTCCCTGCTTCCTGCTCCCTGCTGCCTGCCCCCCTCCAAACCCGGTGCGCGCCTGTGCAGCGGGTTAACGGGCACCGCGCAGGGCGCCCCCAGGTAGACGTCCCCCAGCCCCAGCACCAGATAGGAGGCCTCAAACACGATGCGCCGCACGTCCTCGCGCCCCTCCAGGCCGTTGTTGGCCGCGATGTAGTCGATGTTGGAGGGCAGGTAGGGCGCCTCCGCGCGCGCGCTGCGCGCGTACTTCTCCAGGGCCTCGTGGGTCCAGCGCTCGTCAAAGGCCATGGGCAGGTGCACCACGCGGCTGGGGAGGACCATGCCCTGGTTGGGGGTGGGTCGGGGGTTGGAGGGGGCGGGGGAGTGGTGGAGCGGGGGTTTTGGGGACGGTTCACTGTTTACGGGGCAGGGGGTGTTTGTATGGAGCGCGCACCTATGCGCATAACCTTGTGCCAGCAGGTGCCGAGGCGCCAAAGCGAGCCTGCTGTGGCTGCCTGGCCGTTCCCCCCAGCGGCCTGTTGGCCTGGCTGGTCAACCGCCCCCCCTCCCCACCTTGACGTCGCCGATGGCTTCGTCGGCGTTCTGCACCGCCTCCAGCAGCTCTGGCAGCGTCATGACGCGCTGCTCGTACTCAATCATGCAGCTGCGCACGCCCGCGTTGGTCTCAACCAGGCCAGCGGGGGCCATGGAGGCCAGCTGCTTCTCGAGGGCGTGGATGCGCGCCCTGGGGGGGTGCGCGTTTTTTGAGGGGAAGGGTTTGTGGGGAGGTGCGCTTTGGGGTTTGCGTGCCTGCGGCCCGACTTGCGCGTGCGCGCACAGGGCAGCGATGGTCCAGGCGTGCAGCGGCAGCAAAACAGCACGGTTTCCCCCTGTACCTGAGTGTGAGGTCCAGCTCCATGGGGCCGTACTCAATTTGGATGTAGCTGTGGGGAGGGGAGGTCAGGGATTGGTGGAGCACAGTTGGCGAGTGCTGGCTTAGGCGGGGGCGAGGCAAGGCCGTGTTCAGTGGCGCCTGCAAGGAGACCTGGCAGCAGTGCACCACCGTGCCAAAGCCCCGCAGCGCCAGCGCCCCCGCGCGCCCCGCCATCCCAGCCCGCTCACCGGTCGCCCGCGAGGCGGATGAGGTAGCCGGGGTGGTCGGCGCTGGCGGCCTTCTCCACCAGCACCGCGCGCGTCGGCGGCATCTCGGGCACATCGATCTGGGGGTGGTGGGTTTGGGCAGCAGGCATGGGGTGTGTGGATTACGGCTGGTGTATTTGAGAGGGCTTCAAGACTGCCGAGGTCCAGAGCGCTGCGCCGCCAGGCCGCGCATGGCCCTTTGCCAACGCGCAAGCCACACAGCTGGTTTACCCCGCCCCCCCCAAAAACCCACCACGAGGGCGTCCAGGCTTGCGGCGGCCTCGGCGGCGGCCACCTTGCCGCGCGCCACCGCCTTGACCGCCGCCACCAGCGCGTCAGTGCGCAGCGCGGCCGCGTAGGCATCGCCGATGGTGATGGCTTTGAACGCGATGGAGTCGTGGGGGCGCAGCTGGCCCACCTTCCACAGCTCGCTGCTGGGGATGGTGGCGGGGCAAACAAAGCCGCCCAGGCTGGGGCCGTCCACCGTCAGGATCACGGGCATGTCGCCGGTGAAGTTGACCGTGCCTGGGGGGGCGTTGAGGGTGGGTGGGTGGGTGGGTGGGCGTGTTGGGAGGGTGGGTGGCAGCTCGTGGCCTGGCATTTCGGCACAGGTGCTTGGGGTGTGGGCGCAAGGCCCAGGCGTCGCAGCAGCTGCGCCGGCAGTAGGGAACGCGCGCCAGCCCCAGGGCCCCTTCATGCGCGTTTAGCAGCCCCCCCTTGACAGCCCCCCTCCCCCCACCGATGGCGTAGGTGTGGTCGTGCACGTTGGAGGGGTGGCTGCCACCCTCGCCGCCGTCTGTGCGCGTCCACGTGGGGCGGGGCCCGTTGAGGCGCACGCCCAGCCTGTTGCTGTTGTAGTGCACCTCGTAGGGGGTGGAGTAGAGCACGTCCACGGCGGCGTCGGTGAAGTAGTCGGGGTTGGCGTGGGGGCCGGGCAGCACCGCAACAGTGGTCACGCCAGAGCCTGGGGGCGGGGGTGGGGGGTTTGGGGTGTTGGGGTGTTGGGGCGTTGGGGTGTTGGGTGTTGGGGGTTTGGGGTTGACGCGTTTTTGGGAAGCAGAGTTGGGGTTTTAGGATGGGCCGCCCCTCAAGCTGGGTGCTGCATGAAGGCCAGGGTGCAAAGGGTGCAGCGCGGATGTGGGCAGCTGTCAGCGGGGCAGAATCACGCAGCGCCTCGCATGCGTGCAGAGTGCACGACTTGCGCTCACCGGGCTTGCTGGGGGCGTGGATGGCGCCGGCGTACTTGGTGCGCCAGCCCTGCGGCAGCAGCGCCGGGTTGGGGCGGCATGGGGCATGGGGTGAGGCCTGGGCACGCATGACACAATCGGGCGTGCGATCAGCCCTCAATTGAATTCCCCCCCCGGCCTCAGGAGCGGCTACAGCTCCTGCCTTGCCCCGCTCCCCCCCTGAAGCCCGCGCACCTCTGGCAGGCTGATCGCGTGCGCCTTGGCCGCGAGCCTCCCGATGGGCAGGGAGTCACCCGGCCGCAGGTAGCGGCCCTGGTAGCCGCCAAACTGGCCGCTGGGGAAGGTGGCGCGGCTGCCCAGGTAGCGGGGCACGTCCACACCGCCAGCGACGGCCAGGTAGCCGCGCACGCCGCCGTCGGCGCTCACCGCGCCGATGCGCAGCTCCTGGCCCGCGCGCACGGGGAAGCTGCGCCACCAGCCCTCCACGGGGGTGCCGTCCAGGTCGGCGTCAAAGCGCGCCCCCGCCAGCGCCACCAGCGCATCGCAGTGGAACCTGAGGGTGGGGCCTGGGGTGGGTGGGCAGGCAGGGGGAGTTTAGGTCTTGAGGGGGGGTGTCTGGGCCTGACTAGCAGCTGGCTGCCGGCTGGTGACCGCTGCAAGCAAAACGTGAGGCGCGTGGGAGGGTTTCAAAATTCAAAGCCCAGGGGGCCCAGCCCCCCCCCGCACCCGTGAGCCCAAACTCCAGTGTTGCGGCGTCCTCGTCGTTGCCCACCAGCGCGTTGGCCAGGCGGTGGGAGAGGGAGTCCATGGGGCCAGAGGGGGGCACGCCCACGCGCCACAGGCCGGTGCGGCCCGGGTAGTCCTGCACGCTGGTCTGGAGGCCTGGGGGGAAGGGGGTTGAGGGAGGAGGGCGTGCCCAGTGTTGGAGGCTTGTGTTGAACCACCGGTTTGTGTTGAAAGCAAGAGCCTGGACACTCCGAGTTATGAAGAGCAAGGGTCTGTCAAACGCAAGCCGTGGCAGGCGCCAAGCTGCCTTTTGCTGCGTCAGAGCACCCCCCCCTCCGTTCTGCCGCGCCCCCCCCCCCCCACCTGGCAGCACCACCTCCATCACGTGGGGCGCAAACGTAAAGCCCTCCAGGAAGGAAGTGGTCGTGTCACCTGGGTTTGGGGTTTGGGGTTTGGGGGGTTGATGCACGACGGCAGAATGATCATGGCTGAGGCCTTTGCTTGCGAATAGTGGCACGACAGCTGCAGCCCAAAGCTGGATCTGCCCCACCCGCCCGCAGCTCAGCCCCAGCCCCCAGTCGCACTCGGCACTGCCCCCCAACCGCGCTGCGTGCCGCCCCTCCCCCCTCCCCCCAAACTCCCCACCCTTGATGAAGCGTTTGTCTTTGACCAGCTCCCCAAGGAACTCGAGGTTGTTGGGGACACCAGCCAGCCGCGTGGCAGCAACGGCGGCCTGCATCTTGGCCACAGCGGCCTCACTGCGGGACGCAGCGCGGTTTGGGGGGAGGGGGGCTTTCAGAGCGCTGCTTGTGCGTGGAGGCGCGTTTTTGTGCCTGCCATGCCTGCAAGGAAAAAGCCTTTCTCGGGGTTGAAACAGCCCGTTGACCCCTGCCAGCCCCCAAACCAGGCCAGTCCTCACCGCGTGGGCGCGTACACCATGAGTTTGGCCAGCATGGAGTCGTAGTGGGGGGACACCTCGGTGCCCGTCTCAACCCACGTGTCCACGCGCACGCCGTCCATCTCTGCGGTTTGGGGGTGCGCCTCGAGTCAGCAGCGGCGCGGCGGTGCTCCAGGCGTGCCCGAGCGCGCCAGATCAGGTTGGGGCGCGCAGCCCCGGGGTCAGAGTTTGGCCCAGACAAGAGGCCCCCCCAAACCCCCAAGACGCCGCACACCCACCCTCGGGGAAGGACACCTCGCCCAGGATGCCGGGGCAGGGCTGGAAGCCCTGGGCGGGGTTCTCCCCGTTGATGCGCACCTGGGGTGGGGCGGGGGTGGGGGTGGGAACAGCAGGGTTGGGTGGGCAGCCACGACAGCCAGCGAGCGTGCAGAGAGACGAGGTGCACGCAGCGGAGTGGGAGCGCCCCCCCCTGGCAATCAGCAGTGGCTATTCACCCACCCTCCCCTCCCCCCCCCACCTCGATGGCGTGCCCTGAGCGCTCTGTGGTGATTTCGGTGACGTCCAGCGGCTCCAGCCCCGGCAGCTGCAGCCTCAGCATCCACTCCACCAGGTCCACACCGCCGTGCACCAGCTCGGTGATGCCGTGCTCCACCTGCAGGGTTTGGTGCCCAGGGACAGCGCGTCAGATCGGCTCAAGCTTGATCTAGGGCGGGGGGCTTTTGCGCGCGTGGCTCGCGCGTCCCCGGCCAGTCCCCGCACCCCAAGGGCCAAGCCCCCCCCGCCCCCCCGCCCCCTTGCCCCCCCCCACCTGCAGGCGCGTGTTGACCTCGAGGAAGTAGAAGCGGCGCGCGTCCTCGTCGAAAATGAACTCCACAGTGCCGGCGCTGCGGTAGCGCGCGGCAGAGCCCAGCCGCACCGCGGCCGCGGTGAGCTCCTCGCGCGTGTCGTCGTCCAGCAGCGGGGAGGGCGTCTCCTCCAGCACCTTTTGGTGGCGGCGCTGGATGCTGCACTCGCGCTCACCCAGGTGCACCACGTTGCCGGCGCCGTCGCCAAAGATCTGCACCTCGATGTGGTGGCAGCGGCGGATGTACTTCTCCACAAACACGCCCGCGTTGCCGAAAAAGGCCTCGCCCTGCTTCTGGCTCACGCCAAACTGGGAGCGGACCTCGGTGGCGTCGGCGCAAATGTAGATGCCCCTGGAAGGGTGGGGGGGGGGGGTTGGTTCAACCCCAGGGCGCCTCAGGGAAAGTGCAGCTCATGACTCATGAATCATGGGGGGGGCATGACTCATGGGGACGCAGTCGCTCTTGGCACACTCATGCACAGGAGGGCGTGTCTGCCCGCCACTGGCCGCCCCGCCCCATCCAGCGCGTTGCTCACCGTCCGCCGCCGCCGCCCGTGGCCTTGAGCAGCACAGGGTAGCCAATCTCGTCAGCGGCCGCCACCGCCGCCTCCTCATCCGCAACCAGGCCGCTGCCGGGCAGCACGGGCACGCCCGCCGCCTCGGCAATGCCGCGCGCCACGTGCTTCAGGGCAAAGTAGCGCGGCGCGGGCTGGCTGGGCGCGTGGCTTGCGCGCGCGAAGGCTCGGTCCCCAAGGCAAAGGGCCGATCGCAGTGCAGCCAGGTGTTGCGCAGGCCATTCGCAGCGCCGCACACCTTGGCCGTCGGACCCAGCCACACCACGCCCGAGGCCTCGACGGCGGCGCAGAACTCCTCATTCTCTGACAGGAAGCCGTAGCCGGGGTGCACTGCGGTGGCGTGGTACTCGCGGATGGCCTGGCGGTGGGTTTGGGGCGCCCGGCGTGGCAGGGGGTTACAAACGGGCGGTTACTGGGGGCGGGGCTTTGGTCGCGGGCAAGGCTTTGAGCCTCCAGGGCTGTGGGTGCGCTCTGAACCGAGCCAGCCCGCACGCGCCGAGCCGGCCCCCCCTCCAACCTGCAGCAGCTTTGCGCCGTCGGTGTAGGCGCGCGGGTTGCGGCCGAGGCACACCGCGGTGGTGGCTTCGCGCACGTGCGGTGCCAGCGCGTCGGGCTGCGTGTACACCGCGATGGTGTCGATGCCGTGCTGCTTGCAGGTGCGGATGATGCGGCGCGCGATTTCACCACGGTTGGCTATCAGCACGCGCGGCGCAGGGTGCTGGATCGAGTCAGCGTGCCCCAGCACTGAGGCCGACGGCGGCGCGACCAGGGTTGCTGCGTTGGGAGGTGGGGGGAGGGATCAGGTGGGAGCCGCTGCGAGTCGGCGGCGGCACTTGCTGCCGCCGCGGCGAGTCGCCGCCGCCGGCACGACAGCGCCTGGCCTGGGCGGCGCAAAATGACGACTCAATCATGCGCATCTCATCGGCTGCGGCAGGGGGTGCTGTTCTGCGGCGGGGGCCCGTCGACAACCCCGCCGTGGCCTCCTGGCCCATGAGCGAGCCACGTGCGGGCCCGCCCCGGGCGCTGGGAGCGTCGCACCGGTTTTGAGAGTCATCGTGATTTAATTTGGGCGTTGGTGCGCCACAACCCTAGCGCGATGGGTGCTTTCGAACCCGTGGAGCCGCCACCGCCAAGCGCGCGAGGGCTTTCAGGACCCCTGCGCCGTGCCGAGGGGAGGATTAACCCCGTACGAGTGCGGAGAGTGCCGCGATCGCCGCGGGGGTGCCGCAGTAATGGCGGCGACTGGCGGCACTGGTGACGCGCACGGGCGGCGGCGGCGGTCGGCGGCGCCGATGCCGCAGCCGCTTGCCGCGCAGCCATCCCGCTACTCGCGTTCAATTCATTAGGCGCACAGCAGGCAGCGATGGCGAGCGCAACCAAAGGCCGGCGGGGGTGGGGGAAGACGGCACGCCTGGCACGCTCCCCCTGCCTGAGCTGCTCACGCACCAACTCCAATCCCTGCCGGCAGCCCCCTGTTTTGAGAGTTTTACTCAATCGCGCAATGCAATGCCCCGTTTGCTTGTCGCTTGTGCAGCGACACGGGCTTGGCAAGGCTATCAGCGCTCAGCTGGATGCGAGGAAGGAGCGCCAGCCCCCGTGGTTGCTGATGTCTGGTGCGCCGACGACGCCGTAGCTCTCCCCCACAAAGCCCTTGACCAGGGAGCCGTCAACCAGCAGCACGTCACCCAGCGCCAGCGGGGCCTTGACGCCGTCACGCAGGAACACGCTGCACGGCGGGACGGCACGGAAGACGGCACGGGCGCGTTTAGAGGCCCGCACCGCGGTAGCAGGTTTGCTGGTGCATGGGCGCGCGCGCTGCCACATGCAGGGTTCCCAAAGGGCTTGTGTTGCAGGCAGTGGAGCGACATGCACAGTCAGTGGGCGGCAGCAATGTGCGCGGCTCGACTGCGACTGCCTGGGTGCATCCCCCAATCAGCCCGCCAGTTCCAGACACGGCAGCCCTTGCACGCACCCGACGTTTTCGATGGGCAGCTCCCAGACCTCAACCTCAAAGGCGGCGCCGGCGGTGGAGGACTCGGGTTCGCGGATCAGCGCCGGCCGAACGCCCAGCGAGTACATGCCTGCGTGCGTGTGGGGGTGGGGTGGGGTGGGGTGCGGTGCTGGGGGGCCTGCATTTGTGGACATCCACGAGGCCTGCTGTTCCTTGCTGCGATGCAGGTTGTCCTCTTGTCGCACACACGACCCGGCAGTGGGCTGCGCCAGCGGCAGCGTGCGGGCCGCGCGCGCCACCCACGGTAGACGGGCGCGGTGCGCGTCGCCTCCACCAGCTTTGCCCCCAGCTCCGTGAGCTGGTGGTTGAGGCGCAGCCCGCTCATGTGAGCACCGGCAACGACGAGCCGGAGCGTGGCGGCGGCCATGGCGCGGCTGGGCGTCTCGCGGGCAGCAGCAGCGGCGGCGGCGGCGGCGGCGGCCGGCGGCAGCACGGGTCCGGCGGCGGGTACCGTTGCGCGGCGGGCACGGCGTGGGCGCGTGGAGGGAACCGATTTGACAGTTGGATGCCTGGGCACCACAATGGGCAAGGAATGAGGGCGAGCGCGGAAGGTGAGGGGTCCCACGGGCTGGTGACAACGTGATCGGTGCGCGATCGATAAGGTACGGGCAATCGGGCAAAGCTCTCAGTTCCATTGATTGCCGGCTGGTTGCTGAAGCCAAAATCCCGGCGCTGAGGCCAAGCCCGGCGCAAGCCCTAGCCCTAGCCCTAGCCGTCCCCCGCCAGGCCCTCTCAGGGTACACTCGGCTTCAAAGGGGCGGAAAGATGTGAGTGAGCCGTGGGAGGGCGGTCCCTTGCGACGGGCCGGGCACACGGGACGGCGGTCCAGCAGCGGCCGGCATCCGCCGCCCGCGCGCTCTGGTGACTCGCGCCCAGTTTGCGCGCACCGGCACGCGCCGACACGCCCACCCTCCGCCCTCCCGCCCGCAGGCCTCACGCTGTCGATCTGTCGCTGTCGGCGCTGCGCGAGCGCTACTCCTTCGGCGGTACCGCTGCCAGCGGCGGCCTCACGCCGTCCGCGCTGCTGCGCGAGCTGCACCCGCGCCTCGCGGCGGCGCCCGCGGTGTTCATCCACCTGGAGCCCCTGGCGGCGCTGCTGGAGCGCTGCGCGGAGCTCGAGGCCCAGCCGCCGTCTCAACGTGGGCCGCTGTGGGGCGTCCCCTTTGCCGTCAAGGACAACATCGACGTGGCCGGCCTGCCCAGCACCGCGGCATGCCCGGCCTTCAGCTACACGCCCGAGAAGAGCGCGCCGACCGTGGAGGCCCTCCTGGAAGCAGGTGCGGCGGGGCGGCGAGGGCTGGCGCGGGGGCTTTGCGGTTGCGGTTGTGGTCGCGTGCTGGCCGTTTTGCCTGCTCCTTGACAGCCCTGGTGCCGCTGGCCTGCGCACCCGTCCTTCGCGACAGCGCTGCCTTTAACCAAAGCGCGCAATGCCTGGCGCCAGGCTGGTTTTGAAACCCCGCCGCCTGTTCGCAAATCCCCCCGTGCAACTCGCGCAGGCGGCGTGATGGTGGGCAAGACCAACCTGGACCAGTTTGCATCGGGCCTGGTGGGCACGCGCTCCCCCTACGGCGTCGCCCCCAACGCCTTTGATGACAGGTTCATCCCGGGGGGCTCCTCCTCCGGCTCGGCGGCCGCGGTGGGCGGTGGCCTTGTGACCTTTGCGCTGGGCACAGACACCGCCGGCTCTGGCCGCGTGCCCGCGGGCTACAACGGCTGCGTCGGCATCAAGCCCACGCTGGGCGCCGTCAGCACGCTGGGGGTGGTGCCGGCCTGCGCATCCCTGGACTGCGTGACCGTGTTTGCACGCAGCGTGGAGGACGCCACAGCGGTGATGCGCCTCATGCGCGCAGCCGGCGGCGGCGCAGAGGACGTGTGGCGCCGGGCGCCCGCACCGACGCGGCCCCCGCCGGCCACGACGGGCGCGTTCCGCTTCTGCACGCCGGGCCCAGCGTTCCTGGAATGGGATGGCGCGGGTGAGCTGGGGCTGGGAGGAGATGGGGAGGGAGAGCCCAAGGCCCTTGGACGGACGCTGCAGCGCGGCCGGGGCTCCAGCTGTGAAAGGCTCAGGTCGAGTGAGAGGCTGGCTGCAGCCCGAGCAGCGACGGCCATGTGGCTCACCCCCTGGGCACCAACCCCCCTGCCTTGCCTTCTAATCGCCCCCACCAAACCGTCCTGTTTGCAGGCGGCCCTGAGATGGCCGCCGCGAGCGCGGAGCAGTTTGCTGCTGCGGCGGCGCGGCTCGAGGCCATCGGTGGCGTGCGCGTGGACGTCGACTTTGCCCCGTTTGCCGCCATCGCGGCCATGCTGTACCAGTCCTCCTTTGTGGCGGAGCGGTACAGCGGGCTGCGCGCATTCCTCGACGCCGGCGGCGCCCAGGGCGCCGCGGCCGCGGAGCACGGCGGCGGCAATGGCAATGGCGCCGCGGCGCCGGCCGCGGCGCTGGCGCAGCAGCGGTCCCTCTTTGATGACGACCGCCTGCTGCCCGTTACGCGCGCCATCATCTCCGGTGCGGGGCGCTTCACCGCGGTGGACGTTTTCGACGACGCCGCGCGCATGGCTGCGCTGGTGTCTGCCGCCAACGCGTCGCTGGCGCGCGTGGATATGCTGCTGGTGCCCACCGCGCTGGAGCACTACCTCGTGGAGGAGGTGGAGGCGGAGGAGGGGGGCAGCCCGCCGTCGTGGCCCAAGAATGCAAAGAACGGGCGCTTCACCAACTTTGTCAACCTCATGGGCGGGCTGGCCGGCGTGAGCGTGCCGTCGGGGGTGCTGCGCATCGACTACGGCAGCGGCGCCAGTGCGCTCACGCCCCGCGCGCGGCTGCTGGCGGCGTCTGGCGGCCCGCTGCGCGTGGCGCTGCCCTTTGGCGTCACGCTGCTGGCGCCCTGCTGGCACGACGACTGGCTTTGGGGCGTTGCTGCGCGCATGGTCGCGGAGGCAAAGCTGGGCTGCGGGCCGCAGGGCCACGGCGTCGCTGCCGCTGTGCGTGCGCGGACGGCTGCGCCCGCGCTGGCTGCGGCCGAGTGAACAGCATTGCAATGCGGGAAGCCAAGGCCTTGCGATTGCCATTCCTACGTGCCTTGCTCGGCGCGCTCTTCCTGCGGCACCCGCCGCCTGGAATCTTGGCGGCAGGGTTGACCTGGGAACTCAATCTGACGCTTGCAAACTCTGCTGCGGATCGGGCGGACCCAAGCCTGCTGTGTTGCTGGCTGTAAGATTCATCACTCGGGTTGACCTGGGAACTCATTCTGACGCTTGCAAACTCTGCTGCGGATCGGGCAGACCCAAGCCTGCTGTGTTGCTGGCTGTAATGAGCCGCCGGGCGGTCATGCGTCGTGCGCAGTGCGCGCATGCGCCGTTTACGCGCGCAGCTGGCGCGGCGGCTGCGGCGGCGGCTCCGGCGGCCGGATGGCCCCATGAGATCGCTGCAAACTCCGTCCGCTGCTGGCGTCGAACGCAGCTCGGTCGGACCGCCAGGCGCACGGGTCACTCCTCACGGGGCACCTGCTGCAGCACGTGCAGGCGCCCCTGTAAGCCCGCCGCGCCGTTGAAACGAGCATTGTCGATTTGATCACACGGATCACCGCGCCTCTTGCTCCGGAGCTGCCCCATCGCGCAGCACCCCGCGGTCAGAGCGCGCGAGAGCGTCCACCCGCGCCAGGTGCGCGCCACCGTGCGGCCCGGCCGGCACAAAGGGCCGGATATGGGGTTGGGAGCGCTTAGGGACCGGGCCCCCCCGCTTTAGACGGCTCCGCGCTGCGCCGGCGCGACCACGTGGGAAAAGCCCCGCCCAGCCCGCACGCCCAGCGCCCGCCTCGAACGCGCCTGCCAAACGTTGTCTGGGGGTCACGGCCAGCCGCCTGGCACGCGCGACGGGCCTCCCGCTCCCCCACATTGGCCCGCTGCGCCGCCGGCCGTCACCCGAGGTGGTCCCTTTCGGTGGCCCCGGCCGTCCCCGCAACCCTCCCCACCCTTGCTTGCACCACCCCACACAGGCGCTTGCTACGATGGCGACGGCCGAGTGCTACAAGGTGGGTCAAGCCCCGGGGGCCCTGCGCTTATCTCCTGGGCCCCGGCGCTGGTTTTGATGCCCCCCTCTGTGACGACGTTGCCGCGCCGCTCTCCCTGCTTGTGCTGTCAGCTCCATTGGCCTGTCAGGGAGCACTCTGCACTAGCTGGCTGGATCTGAACCCCGCCCACCCCACCCACCCCCAACACAAACACAGTGGTGGGATATTCTGGGCCACGACTCGCCCAACTTTGCCCCTGGCCAGTGCTCGTTCTTCCAGGGCAAGCATGCCCTCTCTGAGGCGCTGGGCTGGGTCATCGTTGTGGTGCGTGCCGCGATGGGCTGGTCTTTGCGGCGCCGCCTTTTGCCGCGTGGAAAGCTGGGCAGACCCTGTTTGGGTGCGCGCGCGCCCGCGCCTGGGCAGGGCGCCATCTCTGCGCCTTTGTCCCCATGCTCACGCCCCCTTGGCTTTCCCCACCCCCACGCCCACCCCAGGCGTTTGGTGCCCTGTTCACCCTGCTGACCTCTGTGCTGGTCTACCTCGACTACCGCTACGGCGGCACCAGCCACACCAGCGAGCAGGTAGGGCTGGGCTGGGCTGGAACCCCCCAAACCTCGATCATTGAGTGTTTTAGGCAGAGCTGAATTCGTGTGAGGTGTGCTCAGCAATACCCGCTTATTGGCCGAGGGCGCACCCGCGCAGGCAATCCAGGAGCTTGCTTCTTTTCTCACCCAATCCCCAAACTCCTCGCTCCCAGTTCTCCACTGCGGGCCGCTCCGTCAAGGCCGGTCTCACTGCCTGCGACATTGTGAGCAAGTGGACGTGGGCTGCCACGCTGCTCCAGTCCGCCAACGTCGCCTACAAATACGGCGTCAGCGGGCCCTTCTGGTACGCCGCCGGCGCCACCATCCAGGTGCTGCTGTTTGCCGTGCTGGCTGTGGAGATCAAGCGCAAGGTGAGGCGGCGCGGAGGGGGCGGGCTGCCCTGACTAGAGGATGGGGAGGCAACTTGCGCGCGCGCCCGGCGCGGCCAGGCGCCCACCGACCTCGCTCCTTGCTGCTCACCATGCCTGCCCCGCCTGCCCCTTTTAGGCCCCCACCACCCACACGGTGCTGGAGATTGTCAAGGCCCGCTGGGGCACTGGCCCCCACATCGTCTTCCTCGTGTTCTGCCTGCTCACCAACATCATCGTCACCTCCATGCTCATCCTTGGCGGTGCCTCTGTCGTCAACGCCCTCACTGGCGGTGAGCGTCTGGCCAATGGTCAAACCAGAGCTTTTGTCCTGTCCACTGCCGCCCCGCTTGCTGCGCTACCAAACAGCACGGCGCATCCCCAGTCACTGTGCATCCCCACTCACCCCACCGCCGCTCCCCCTCCACCCCACCCCGCAGTGAACATCTACGCGGGCGCCTTCCTCATCCCCATCGGCGTTATGCTCTACACCGCCCACGGTGGCCTCAAGGCCACCTACATTGCCGCGTGGGGCCACGTGGCGGTGATCTACATCGCGCTGGTCATCTTTGCCTTCATGATCTACGCCGCGCCCAGCAGCCCCGGTGAGGGGGGGGGGGTGTCTGCGGCGCTTGCAAGGGGGCTTGCTGGAAGCGGCTACACTAAACTGTGCATGATGCAAAACAATCCCAGGATGCGCGCGGTGCAGCACACGGCTACCACCAACCATTGCCCTTCCCTTTCCCCCCTCCCCCCTCCCCAGTTGGCCTGGGCTCCATTGACAAGGTGTACCACAACCTGATGCGCATGGCTGAGTACCGCCCCGTGTCTGGCAACAAGGAGGGCTCCTTCATCACCATGCTCTCCCTGGACGGCCTCATCTTTGGCATCATCAACATCATCGGCAACTTCGGCACCGTGTTTGTGGACCAGGCCTACTGGCAGGGCGCCATCGCCGCCAAGCCCTCTGCCACCTACAAGGGGTGCGCGCCTTGGGGTTGCCGGGTGCATGCCTGGTCTGAAGTCAATGACTGGTTGGTTGTCGCGCTTGCAACGCCTCTTCCCCGCCGGCATCAGCAGCAGCGACGGATCCCAGCCGCCGCCTAAGCTGCCCACCCTTCCCCCAACCCCTGCCCCAACCGCAGCTACCTGCTGGGCGGTCTCTGCTGGTTTGCCATCCCCTTCACCATGGCCACGTCCATGGGCCTGGGCGCGCGCGCCATGAACCTGCCCATCACCATTGCAGAGTCCAACGCCGGCCTCGTGCCCCCGGCAGTGGCCACCATGCTCCTGGGCGCGGGCGGTGCCTTCCTGCTCGTGTTCCAGGTGCGGGCACGCGCCGCGTGCCAACCCCCGCCCGCCCGCACCGCGGTGCAGGCCGGCGTCACACAGCCGCGCGCCAACCACTGCTGCTGTCTCCTGCCTTGGAGGGTGCTGCTGGCATGTGCAGACCACCTGTGATCGTTCACTAAATGTTCCACCCCCCCACTCATTCCCTTTGCCGCCCCGCAGCTCTGGATGGCCGTGACTGCGTCCGGCTCTGCTGAGCAGATCGCCGTGTCCTCCCTGATTGCGTACGACGTGTACAAGTAAGGAGGAGGGGGGGCCAGGGGGGTTGAGACTGACACTGCAGCCGGGGCGTGCAGCTGCGTGGCACGCGTGCCCTGCGCTGTATCTGCCGAAATCCACGGCTGGCTCTCTTATTCATCGAGCCCCTCCCAAACGCCCCCTCCCAGGCCTTACATCAACCCCAAGGCCAACGGCCGCCAGATGATCTTCGTGAGCCGCGCTGTCGTTATTGCCTACGGCATCCTGTCCGGTGTGTTCGCCATCCTGCTGCTGAAGATCGGCCTGTCCCTGGGCTGGGTGTACCTGTTCATGGGCGTCTGCGTCGGCTCCGCTGTGGTGCCCATCGCCTTCTCCATCACCTGGGCAAAGTGCAGCGGCAAGGCCGCGGTCACCGGCGCCATCGGCGGCCTCATCGGCGCCGTCATTGCCTGGTGCGAGGGGGTTTGGGGTCGGGGCGCTGCCCGCGTCACTGCGCGGCGGCATGCAAAGCAGCTGGCAGCTGGTGCAGCCGCACCCGCGTGCGCGCCTGCCTCGCAAGCACCTCCGGCGCTGGCGCACTGACGGCCCCCCTCCGACCAACCCGTTTGGCCCCCAGGATGTGCACTGCCAAGGGCCTGTCCGGCAAGATCACGATCGACACCCTGGGCTCTGACTACGCCATGCTTGCTGGCAACCTGGTGGCCATCTGCCTGTCCGGCATAATCTGCGTCGTCATGTCCTACATGAGCCCCCAGAACTACAACTGGGCGGAGATGCGTGACATCCCGCTGGGTGGGCGGCCGTGTTTGTTTCCAGAGGGGGAGCTCCTGATGATTTGGGGTAGCCGCTTTTCTGGGCGCATCGCATGCGCTGTTGCAGCTGGAAAGGGGGGAGGGGGGCTTGGATAGGATGCTGGCGCGGCTGCACCCTGTGCGGCACATACACTTTTCTTTTTAACCGCGTGCTCAACAGCCAACACCCGCCCCTCCATATCCCGCGTCCCGCTGCGCCCCCGCAGTCGAGGATGACCCCGCTGCCTTTGCGTCGGACGGCGAGGACTCCCCCGAGGCGCTCACCCGGGCGCTGCGCTGGTGCGCGGGCTTAAAAATGGGCTCTAGGGGTTTTGATGGCTTTCCTTGGGGCCAGCGGGGCGTTTAGTCAATGTGCCCCCCAGCCATGAGGCAGCAGCGTTGGGCCCATTGCTGAAACACTCTCCCGCTAACTAATAATCGCTCCGCAGGACTTGGCTGACGGGCGGCGCGCTGACCCTGGTGCTGGTGGTCCTGTGGCCGCTGCTGTCCCTCCCTGCGGGCGTGTTCAACAAGGGCTACTTCACCATGTGGATCATCATCGCACTCATCTGGGGTCTCATCGCCTCCGCCGTGTGCATCTTCACGCCTATCTGGGAGTCGCGCCAGCACATCGCCAAGATCTTCAACCACCTCGTGGCCTGCTCGCCGGCAGAGACCAACAAGGAGGCCTTTGCCGACACGGCCAAGGCTGTGCTGCCGCCAGGTGCGGCCGACGCGGCTGCCGCCCACTGAGCGGCTGCGTTTGAAGCGAGTGCTGCTGGCGGTGCGAGCGTGGCTCCCACAGGCGGCCCTCTGGCCTGGGCAACACCAAGCCCGGGGCGTTCGTCGCACGGACACGCCCCTTACATTGTTGCGCGGCGCGGCGCGTGCTTAGGCGCCGTGCTCTGCTCGAGCCCCGAGGCGGCGAGCCCCGCCCCAGGCGGCGCACTGGGGCCTGGGGCCACCTGCAAGGAAAGATGCTCGGCGCTGCGGTCGCCCGCAGTTCTCAGCCCCAGTGCTGCCAGCCGGCTGACACAAAACCAAAACCTACAAGATGCCTCTGCTGGCACGGCTCTCCGTATTACAATCATCAAAACCACTCACGAAGCTCTCATGCGCGCGATTTCTCCCGACTTGCCCCAGCGCGAAAACCCAGTTCCCAACCCGGCCTGCAGGGTCATGCACATTCAGGTCGTGATTGCTTTGCGCCAGCCTGTTGGCCCCCAGCAATCACCGTGTGTCTGGACTGCTCACCATAGCCCCCCCTTGCCTGACTGCTCGGCGGCTTCAGTTTGTGTACACTCAGGTGAGATGCCTCACCCCCTGCTTAACGTGCCTCGCGGTGCAGAGATGCCTCACCCCCTGCTTAAAGTGGCGGGGGCGCACTGAACGAGGATTGCATGTGCGCAACGCCACCCCGCGCCATCCCTTTGTGCAAACATGCCTGCCCCAACAAGCAGCCCACGTCCAGCACATGTGTCCAGCAAACACGCTGCTGCCCGAGTAATACACTGCTCAAAACTGCCCAGAAGCGGGTTTACAGCTGCAGACAAGCTGCCTCTCAGCCACCGCCGCCGCTGCCGGGTGCGCCGCTCAGCCGCCGCCGCCGCCGCTGCCGGGTGCGCAGCTCAGTCCGCGCCCTGGGCCACCGTCGCATCGCGGCGCTGCTGCAGGTCTGCGGCGCTGCCTGCGCAGCTGAGGGTGCCGCCTTTCCTGCCGCCATGCACCTCCTGGCCGCCGCTGTTCTCCTTCTCCTCCGCCTTGACCCCAGCCGGCTGGGAAGCGCCACCGCAAGTGCCCTCGCCCACGTCGCGCTGCCGCTTGCGAGCCGCCCGCTCCAGCGCGCCAATGTCCAGCGCAGCACCCGCCTGCCCCTCCGCGCCATCGTCGTCGCGCGCTGAGCGCCCGCGCCGCAGCAGCGCCAGCTGCTCCTCCGTGTAGCCGGGCAGACCCCTGGGGCCAGCGGGCGCCTCGCTGTCGCTGCCGCCACCAGAGGAAACCGGCACGCGCTCGTGCTCCCGAATCAGGGCCTGTGTTTGAGGTTTTGATCGCGCTTGTGAGGGCGAGCAGCTTCAGGGCTTTGACACAAACGGCAGCAGCGGCGGAAAACAAGGGCCTGGTGGCCAGCAGTCGGATCAAAGCGCGTGCTTGGCTGCTCACAAGTCCCGGCCGCGCCGCCGTTGTGCCGCCGCACACTTGGGGCCGCGTGCCCTGCGGGGGCTGCAGCTGCCTGCTTGCTCAACCCCAACCCGCACACCACCCACCGCGATTCGGCGGTCGTAAGACGAGTAGTCCACGGCCTTGGTGGCGGCGCGGGCGCGAGGGCGCCCATCGATGCCCAGCCCTGCGGTGCCCAGGCCCAGCGTGCGCGCCACCCGCAGGCGCGCGCGGTGCAGCTTCTCAGCCGCCTCCTGGCGCTCCTCCAGCAGCGGCACCACCTCACCCAGCACGCGCACACCAATGTCGCGGTCAGCGCGGCCGCGGCGGGCAGCCAGAGACGCGCCCAGCGCGCGGATGGCATCCAGGCCGTCGGCGGCCAGCGACCACGCGCCCGGCAGCGGCAGGGGGTCCGGCCCCACCTCAAAGCGCTGCAGCGGGGCCGGAGGGTCAGGCGCCGTAGCTGAACCGCCGCGGCGTGCTGGCTTGGGCGGCTTGGGAGCCGTTTTTTGCCGTTTCCTGGGGCCTGGGTCTGCCGCAGGGATGACGTTGATGGCGCCCTTGGCCTGCGCCTGTATGCGAGTCGATGCCAGCAACGCTGCGCCGCTGCGTATGTGCGTGTTTGCGTTTGGGATTCTGAGTGTGACACGGACAACGCATATCCATCAGGCGTTCTGCATGCAAGGCGCTCTGCGAGCCAGGCATTTCCTTGCCAATCCTGCAGGAAACTGTCCGCAACTGCGCAAGCCTCCATTTCCCACCCACACGCACCGTGTTGGCCGGCCTCGTCCAGACTCAGCATCAACAGCTTCCTTTGTGCCGCCCGACTGCTGCTGCTGCTGCTCCTGCTGCTTCCGCCGCTGCTGCTCCTCTTGCTGCTGCCGGGCTAGCGCCTCCTGAGGGGTGTCCTCCTCGCTGTCTGCCTCGCTGCCCGCCGGTTGCGCACTGCTGCACCCGCTGTGGACCGCCCCTGTGCTCACAGGGTCAACGGCCACGGGTGGGCACTCCCTGCAGGGGGGCGGGGGAGGTGGCAGTCAGGATGCGGGCGTTGTGTGGTCCAGCAGCAACAGTTGTTTTCAACGTACACATGTCACGGCGCTTGCAGCATACGTGCGCGTTTGCCCATTCAATAACATCAGCCCCCCCAAACTATCGCCCCAGCAGAGCGGCAGTATCAGACTGTGCAGCATTTTGCGCCGCCTCCCACCTGTACAGCCGCGTGCACACGATGCCACATGCCTCGTCGTTGACGCCCGTGGCGGGGGGCGCATCCAGCAGGAAAAAGGAACCGCCCGATGAGTCGGAGCCCATCGCCTCCCACCCGCGCACCACGGCGGGGTCGAGTGGGGCGGGGACAACAGCTCCGCCACGCCGGGGGCCGGGCGCCGCCTGCTGCTCCTGCTGCGGCGCCTTGCCCTTTCCGCTGCCCCCCCGCAGTGCCGCCTCCAGCGCCTCGCGCAGGTCCTCGCAGTCTGCGCGCAGGTCACACAGCGCCTTGAGCGCCAGCACACTGATGGGATGATGGGGTGGGGCGCGTTGGTTTGGATGGCTGCAAGTGGGACGGGTGTCTTTCGCGCAGGCGGAGGCAGGCCCTCACGTGCTAGGCTGTGCGATGCCCTCGTGCCGTTCACAACGCTTCGGGGCGATTGCGGCACCTGGCCGACAGCGTCCACCGTCAGGCCCCACCCACCGCGAGCTGGAGCAGAGGGCGGCGTAGGCGTGTGCCTCGCGGCCGCGGGCCGGCTTGAAGCCGGGCACCTGCAGCCCAGCTGTCTCCAGCCGGCCGCGCAGCACGCCTGCCCACGCCGCCGGTGCGGGCCGTGCGCCGCGCGAGGACAGCCCCGCCAGCATGTCAGCGTGCAGCTCGGCCAGCAGGCCGCAGTCCCCCGTCGCAGCCACCAGCGCCTCCTCCAACTCGTCCGCGCTGAATGGCGACGACAAACCCAGGTGGGCCTTGAACGCAGCCAGGAAGCGCAGCACTGCAAGCGGGGTGCGGCAATGACGTCGCAGTCGTTGAGGAAGTTGCGCTGCGGGAGCAGGTACTCCAGCGCGCCGCGCACGAGGCAGTAGAGCGGGTTAAGGGGTAACCCCGGGCTGGGCGAGCACGCACGCATACAAGGCAGCATGACGCTTCCCATGAGCCGCCTGCTGCTTTTTATCGGCGGCGGCCCCGTGCGCACCTGCGGCGGTCTCCCACATGTCGCGGATCTCCGCCAGCTCAGCAGCCGCCTCTGCCTGCGACAGCTCGCGGAGCGGCGGCTCGTCGTCGCGCTCCTCGCCTGCTGGCAGCGTGGCGGGCCCGGCAACAGCGGGGCTGGGCGCTCGAGCGCGCGCGCGGCAGGCGCAGCGGCGGCAGGTGCGGCGGCGGCATGCACGCTTGGCCGATCAACCGCCCAAGTACGCACCGCTTCCCGACGATGTTGAATCGCAGGAGTGGACGCTGGGCTGGGCGCTGGCGGGCTGGCGCAGCCTGGAGTGCTTTACGCCCCGGCCTCCCGCGCCAACTACATCGTCTTCCGACTCGCTTTCAGCCATTTGGATTCGCGCAAGCGTTCGAGGTAGGGGTGATCTGAGCTTGGCGCGAAAGGGGCCAGCAGGCTGCCTCAACTCGTGTAGACAGTGCAATCAGATTTGGCAGAGGCGAGCGAGTGGCCTGGAGGCTTGGGGCCGTGGAACTCGAGTGCGCACGCGAGTGGCCCGCCGGCTGCCGGCGGCGCGCCGCTGGCGGCGCGCCGCCCCGAACTCGGCGCCCGCGGTGGCTCTGTACCATGCAGCGAGCCTTGTGCGCTTTGAGACGTCGCATGCGGGGGGCTGCAATACTTGAGGCGCGGAAGTCGTCGACTGGCGCAGTAGTCAAACGCCATCGCGGAAAGTCGGAAACAAGTACGTCTGGGGGGTGCGGCCTGGGCGCGCCCGAGTCCACGCGGCCTGCGTCTGCGCTGCTCGGCCGCCCCGCTGCAGGGATTGCTGGCGAGTTACGACGCAGCACTGTGAGGTAGATGCGGCCCGCAGCGCAACAATGGCAACGCCGCTGCTGTGTGCATGCGGGACTTGCGTGCCACAGCTGTGCAGCACAAAACCCGTCACACACCGCCGAGGCTGTCTAAACGGTAACCCAGTGTGCGAAGCGCGTGGTGCCGCGGCGCGCCGCCCAGGCAGCCGATGCTGCCGCGCCAGCTAATCGCGTTTCTTGGAGTGGAAGCACTGCGCAGCGGCCCGAAGGGCTGGTGCAAGCCGCGACTACGCACATCCCAGCGTGTATGGCAGTGCAGCGCGCATAGCTGCTGCTATTGTTTTGCGATCCTACTAAAACTCCGATCCACCAGCCACGGCACTATTGCATAGCGAAACGGCAGGCGCACTTGCTGACTGCGACCCCCAACCACCAAACACTGGATCTGGGTTTCCTTCCTCTGGCGTTGCGCGTTTGGCTCGGGCGCGCGTGCAAAAAGAGTGAGAACTGGGCGTGTAGGTTTTCTAGCTTGCTTTTGAGGTTTTGGGGCCTAAAACCTAGGGTTTAGGGTTTCCTTCCTCTGGCATTGCGCGTTTGGCTCGGGCGCGCGTGCAAAAAGAGTGAGAACTGGGCGTGTAGGGTTTCTAGCTTGCTTTTGAGGTTTTGGGGCCTAAAACCTAGGGTTTAGGGTTTCCTTCCTCTGGCATTGCGCGTTTGGCTCGGGCGCGCGTGCAAAAAGAGTGAGAACTGGGCGTGTAGGTTTTCTAGCTTGCTTTTGAGGTTTTGGGGCCTAAAACCTAGGGTTTAGGGTTTCCTTCCTCTGGCGTTGCGCGTTTGGCTCGGGCGCGCGTGCAAAAAGAGTGAAAACTGGGCGTGTAGGTTTTCTAGCTTGCTTTTGAGGTTTTGGGGCCTAAAACCTAGGGTTTAGGGTTTC
>BDRX01000150.1:9772-103665 GCA_003203535.1 Raphidocelis subcapitata | reverse complement strand
AAACCCTAAACCCTAAACCCTAAACCCTAAACCCTAAACCCTAAACCCTAAACCCTAAACCCTAAACCCTAAACCCTAAACCCTAAACCCTAAACCCTAAACCCTAAACCCTAAACCCTAAACCCTAAACCCTACTGCAGCAAGTTCTCACTCTTTTTGCACCCGTGCCACGGCCCGACGCGCAACGCGGGGGGCAGAAACCCTAAACCCTAGGTTTTAGGCCCTAAACCTCGAGAAGCAAGCCAGAAACCTTAAGCAGCAAGTTCTCACTCTTTTTGCACCCGTGCCACGGCCCGACGCGCAACGCGGGGGGCAGAAACCCTAAACCCTAGGTTTTAGGCCCTAAACCTCGAGAAGCAAGCCAGAAACCTTAAGCAGCAAGTTCTCACTCTTTTTGCACCCGTGCCACGGCCCGACGCGCAACGCGGGGGGCAGAAACCCTAAACCCTAGGTTTTAGGCCCTAAACCTCGAGAAGCAAGCCAGAAACCTTAAGCAGCAAGTTCTCACTCTTTTTGCACCCGTGCCACGGCCCGACGCGCAACGCGGGGGGCAGAAACCCTAAACCCTAGGTTTTAGGCCCTAAACCTCGAGAAGCAAGCCAAAAACCCTAAGCAGCAAGTTCTCACTCTTTTTGCACCCGTGCCACGGCCCGACGCGCAACGCGACGGATGCCAAGCGCACAACCCACAAGCCCTCTACTAGGCTGCTCAATCAAAGCAAACACTTTCATTGGAGGAGTGTTTTACATAGATGACACCGGGCGCGTCACGGGTGCACCACCTTGCGTGCCATGTCCGGCACTCCATCGGCCGCAAGCGCCGCGGTCGCCTCCTCAAGCTGTGCGGCCGCAGCGCTCTGCGCTGATGATAGCTCAGCCAGCCAGTCGCAGGGAACATCCTTGGGCAAGCGGGAAGGTTTGGTGAGGGGTTTAGTTGGCTTGCGGCTTCTCACAGTTGCAGCGCGGCATGCCAGTGCAGTGGCGGAATGCACGGGATGCATTTTGCCGCAGACCAGCCAGCGGCATTGTTATCACGTATTGTACGTGGCTGGTGTGCGTAAACCCCCACCTGCAGCGTGGCGTGCATGTCCATCAGCGTCCCCAGGGCCTCGATGAGACCGCCCACGCCTTCGTAGCCAGCCAAAGCCTTGGACGCCGCAGCACCGAGCCCCACGCACCCACTGCTGCTCGCAGCGCCGACCCGAGACGGCTCGCTGCCGCTTGCCAGGTCGGCACCCTCCGCCCAGATGCTCAGTTCCTGGGAGAGTTTGGAATTGCGCTAGTTGAAAAGTGCAGGTTTGTTTGGGCTTTTTGCAAGCACTTGAACGCGATCACGCAGCATGCATGCCTCGCACACGGCACAGGGGCTCTCGTCTCTTGCTGCACACCTGCTCGAAAACGCCAGCCAACTGCGCCTCTGCGTCTGCGAGGTCCTCCAGCGACTCGGTGGCAGCCGCCATGCCCTGCGACCACGCTGCCGTTGCCGCATCGGCAGCTTCATCGGCAGAGGGCATGGCCGCGGAGGGCAGCGCCGCCAACCTCGTGCGCAGCGTCGCCAGCACGGACGGCATATCCTGCGCCGCGTCCCTGCGGCGAGGACACAGGGCGGGGCCCAGGCCGGCATTGCCCGCGCACGGCGTGAGTCTACGCTGCTGCATGGACGGCGTGGTGCCGGCCAGCGGTGTACAGCCGCGCAATACCCCACCCGCCCAGGCCCCAGCCGCACACCTGTACTCCTCCATTAGCGGCGCCATGTCGCGAGGGAAGAGCTGCAGCGCCTCCCCCCAAAGCCGCGGCCCAATTTCCACAGCTGCGTCGAGCAGGTGCGTTGCAGCGCATGCGCTGCCACCGGCCGCCCCGCTGCTGCCGCAGTCCGCCTGCGACGCCACAGCTGCGACCAGCTCTGCAAGGTGCAGTAAAAGCTGTGCGCCGCCGCCCTCAGGCCCGCATCCCTGCAGATGTTTTGCGGAGGGGTGTGTGATGCGCTGCAGGACGGCCAGGCCAAAACGCAGTCGCTGAACAACCCCCCTCACCCACCCACCCCAGGCCCCCACCCCCCACCCGCACCCCCCCGTGCGCTGCTCTCATGGCTCCCACCCTAATGTCGTCGATGCTGGTCTTCACGCCCAGCAGGGACAGCAGCTGCTGGCAACCTGCGATTGTGCAGACCGGCCATTGGACTCGGACCCGGCGGCAAGGACATGGCAGTCGGCAAGCCGGATCCGGACTGTCTCAATCAGCCAAACGCGAGCGAGGATGTGTGCTCCACGCAACTCGTGCACCACGCCAGTCGACGCTGCCCCGGGCTGCGAGGCCAGCCCACCCACGCGGTGGACTGCCACTCACGCTGCGCATCGCGCTCCTCCTCCGACAGCAGCTGGTCCTGCAGCGCGGAGCCACCGCCGCCCGAACGGCTCAAGAGGCGCGCCACATCGTCCACGTCCTTGCCGCCGCCCAGAAGGCTGCGAATGTAGGGGGTATTGGCTCAAGGGGCTTGGCGGGCGCGCTCGGCGCTGCGCAGCCGCCCGGCGGGTGCGCGATACGAACGCGCCAGCGCGCCAGCTGGTCCTGCGCTGCTGCGGTACTGCGCCCGCCGGTCAGCGCTGCTGGCACGGTCTCAAAGAAGTGCGCATGCCTTGAAAAAGCGCGCGGCGCACCGTGCGATCGCCCACCGAATTGCGTCCTGCCGCGCCCGTCCCGGGTGCAGCGCGTCCTCCACGCTGCCCGCATATCCCGCGGCCTTCAGCGCCCCCTTGGCTCGCTGCTTCGCCTGCATTCGCCGCTGCGCTGCCTGGACCACTGCTGCTGCTGCTGCGCGCCGCCGTCTCGACCGCTGCTGCTGCTGCTGCGCCGTCTCTGCGTGCGCACGCACAACGCTCCCGCCCGCTGGACGAATCTGATGGCTTGCCCGTTGCAGATGAGGGCGTAAGGATTCCAAGCAAGTGTGCACAAGAGATGATGATGGGATGAATGCGTGCGAGGGGTGGGGGTGGCGACTGGGAAGCTGCTGCCCCCCGCCCAGCGCCGCTGGTGCAGCGGCGGGTTGGCGAGCGATGCGATCAACCAAAATGGCCCAGCAACTATCCAAAGTGTGCCAGGGGCTCGTTCTCCCAAAGTTGTGTGCATGGCGGCCGCGCAGCCCGGCTGGCAGCCTGGCGGGCCTGGGGATGTGGACGCACACGGTCACGCAAATGCAGGCGCGGGCGCGCCAGCCGGCACGGGCGCCGCCGCGGGCTCCTTGACGACGTGCTTCCCGCCGTCAAAGGTGGTCGCCGCAACAGTCACGGGCTCGGAGCCGGCGCATTCCAGCGTGACGTTGCCCCTGGTGGCGAGGAACGGAGGGGTTAGCGGCACTCAGGGTTTTGGAGAGCTGCCGTCGCGCAGCGCAGAGCAGGTGCACGCCGCCGCCGTTGCGCACCGCACCTGCAGCCCCCCTCCCTACCCCCAGCCCCCACCCCCCGGAGTCTGGCTGGGGACCTACCTGATAACGACGCCCTTCTCAAAGCGCACGGGCCCCTTGACGGTGAGGCTGCGGCAGTGCTTGAGGCTGGGTGGCACCTTGACCAGGCGCTCCAGCTTGTCCACCAGCTTGTAGTAGCCGTCGTCCAGCTTCACCAGCGGCACCTGGCGGAGGGGCGGCAGTCAAAGGGGGAGGTTTGGGCTGGGTTTGCTGGGGCAGACCGGTGCGGCAGCATTGCAGGTTGGGCCGGCGCACAGCGGCAACCGGGCAGCTGGTGCTGCTGGCGCCGCCCCGGCCCATGGGGACAAAACCGCAGATGCCCGCTCACGTTGTCGACCACGGCCTCAACCGTCGCCTCCGGGGTGATGGTGTAGGCGTCAGAGCGCAGCACAAACAGGTCGCTGCACGATTTGGGAGGCCAAGTGTTTTGAGTGCGCCAGGATACGCCACCAGGGGTGGTGCTGCGGTCAAGGCAATGTCAGCAGCACCAAGTGCAGCAGCGGCCGCACTGACTACTCGCCTGCTGGCAAAAAAAAGCACACCCCACCTGGTCGTCTTCACGGGCGCGAAGCGCGTGCGCGGCACCACCACCGCGGCCGCGCCGTCGAAGCACTCGATGGCGCTGCCCATGGCCGTCTCCAGCTGGAAAACAGGGGCGCTGGACGAGTCGCGGGGGTTGACCGTTTTCTTGTTCTTGATCAGCGGCAGCGGCATGACCCCGCCACTGGCAGCCAGCGTCACCTGTGTGTGCACATTGGCCGTATGAAGTGTTGGGTGATTGTGACCCCAAGGGCGACAAAAAATGGCCACGAGGGCTTAAGACTGCCTGCCAACACAGGCACGGACGCCACAAGGGACAAACCAGAACAGGCCACTGCTTCCAGTTGGCTGGCCGGGCCCAAACGAGCGCGCCCTTACCTTGAGCGTTGGGAGGTTGACCCAGAGGTTGTTGCTGTTGAAGTAGGCGTGGCGCGCGATGTCCTCAAAGTGGGCCTTGTCAGAGTCGGGGCACATCGCGCTCTCACGCAGCATCAGCTTGCCTGGAGAGGGGGGGGGGGGGGGGGGCGGGGCGGGGCCGCAGCGGGGCGTTGGCACAAAGTGCGGGTGCTGCCAGCATCCCTGGCAGACGCAAAGGCAGCTCTAATGGAGCCTTTCCAGCCCAGTCCAGCTGCCAAGGGGCGTGCAGCACGTGAGCAGCACATTAAACAAACAGCAGCAAATGCCACTGTTGACTGATGCCGCAGGGGGCACATGTTGCTCACCGTCCGCCTTCCTGCGTGCCAGGTGTCCGCCCTTCTTGTCGGCTGCGGTGCGCTCGCAGACCTCCATCATGAAGGGCGCGCTGGTGGACGCAAAGTGCTGCAGCAGCTGCAGGTCCAGCGTGGCGCCCAGGTTGTCGCTGTTGCTGACAAACAGGTACTTGATGCCCTCCGACACGAGCGCGTCCAGCATGCCGCTGCCCAGCAGAGAGGGGTAGATGTCACCGTGGCCAGGCGGGCACCTGGCGCGGTGGGAGAGGGCGAGGGGAGGGGTGCGGTTTGCCGAGTTCACTGCGCGCGTACGCACCGGGGGGGGAAGACGCAGCCAAGCCTGGCGCCGCAGTGGGGGGACACGCGCTCTTGCCCGCCCGCTTTCCGTCCCCCTCCCGCTTCCCGCTAAACGACAGCCTACCACTCCATATCGGGGTCGTCCGGGTACGCAGCCGGCGCAAAGGTGGCAGCGTCCACCTTGGGGGACATGTTCTGCATCAGCTCAATGTGCGGCTCCTGGGCGACAGCGGGGCGGGCGGCGGTGTTGGGTTGGAACCAAGGGTTTGCTTTCTTGGAGCCGCCAGGGGGGCAAGCGACCCCAGGCTGCAAGGCAGCGTCCGCCGCCAATTCACACCAGAGCGCCCCCAGCCTCCCACCCCACCCCCCATACCCCACCCCCACCGCCCCACCTTGAGCAGGTCTGCGTGGCCGCGTGCCAGGAATGCGCGCGTGTCGTCGCTGGTGGAGAAGGAGTCCATGAGGACGAAGGTGACGTCGCTGCCGTAGCGGGAGCGCATCACCTTGACCTGCTCGGCGATCAGGTCCAGGAACGTCTTGCCATCCTTGACCTGCGCGCGGGGTTGGGTAGGGAATGCTGCAATTGAATGGAGCGCTTGGGAAGGCAGCCCACAGCGATGCACAGAGCAGCAGCTGCCGTGGCGCCAGTTCAGCTGCTGTTCGTCAGCGCTGCTGAATCCACACGCACGCCCACCCACCTCCAGCAGGCTCTTGGCCTTCTCCAGGCCCATGCTGGTGCCGAGGCCACCATTCAGCTTGAGCACTGCGGTCTCCTTGAGCAGCGCCTGCGGTTGCAAAAGCGGGCGAGGGTGTAGGGGGGATGGCAATCCTGCGGCACCGCTGCACAGACAGACAGCCCAGCAACCGGTTCAATATGAAACAGCAAGCCGGGGGCCTGCCATCGGCCCCAAGTGCACACCTGCACGTTCCCGTTGCTGTTGGGCAGGCTGCTGAGCACGGGGAGCGACAGCACAGGCTCAATCTCATCCTCTGCCACCTGCAGGGGAGGTCAGGCAATGGGGAAGAGGTTTCGTTGCTGGGGTTTTGCGCCACTTCAACGTGGGGAGCAGCTCTCCCGCTGGTGTAGAGGCGGTCTTCGGGCCACCCCCCTCGGGCCTCAGCAGGTGTCCCTCCCGCCCGCGCAGCCCACCATGCCCGTCACGCCCGCCACGAGCTGGTCAAAGTTGCGCTTGAACGCGCCAACCGCGGCGTCGCTGAGGCCGCGCGCCCGCATCTTGGCCTCGTATGCAGGCCAGTGCTCCTGCGGAGGGGAGGCGCAGCGCGCGAGGGGCGCACTTTAGGCACGCACGCGCGCCTGCAGCGGGCAGGAGCGGGGCCTTCCGCAGGCCGTCCGTCGGCCGCGAGGCGGCCGCCACCAGGCAGCGACGGCGCTGCGGCCGCTGCCGCGGGCCTTGCCGGCCGATTGCGGGGGGGGGTGCGCCCCGGGCAGACGCGGCGCGCGCGTCCGACCGCAGGCGCCAGAGCTGGCGCGGCGCGCCTCGCCGCTGGCGCCGCCGCATGCACACCCCGCGCCCCGCCCACGCTTCGGATTGCACCCTCCGCATCCAACTACGGGATCGGGCTGACGAACGAGCCGCTCACCGCCATCTTGGCGGACTTCGGTGGCCGGGCTGGTCGCGTGGAAAGGTGGCTGCCGCAGTCGGGCACTTTTGATCTTTCGGTTTCTGTGAATCCCGTTTTACAACTTGGTCGGCCGAAGAAAGAGGGCCCGCGCGTCCGTTTCCAGCTTGGAACCTCAGGCAACCCCCGGCCAGCAGCGAGCGGTCGCGCAAAACCAGGAGCAAGGAGCAGTACGTAGTCCTGGCCGCGGCAGGGCCTGCACAGCGGCGGGCTGGGCGCCGCCCGCGGCGGGCACGCGCCGCGCCGCTGCCGCGTTGACCAGCCGCGGGGGGGATGGCGTCGGCGCCCGTTCTGCCGGCCGACGCGACCAAGAAAAAGGTGCGACCTGGAACCAGATAGCGTCTGGACAGGGCCCCTGGACCACCGGGTGCCAAGGCTCTGCTGCCGCCTGGCCCAGTGCTCGCCGCCCGCGCGTCCAAACGCAGATCAAGCCTGGTGTGGTCCAGCTCCATCCCACAGAGCCAGCGCTTGTGGTGAACTATGAGGTGCGGTGCCATGCGCGCACGCACCACGCAGCGCCCCGGGCTGCGGCAGCGTGCTGTGCGGCGAGGCCAGTGCTGGCCTGCCTGTTGGGCTGACCTGGCCACACCCGGCCGGCTGCGCGCGCTGGCAGGTGCAGGAGGTGCTGCTCGAAACCCAGGAGGTCGTGGCCAGCAGCACGGCAACAAAAAAGTGCGTCGGCAGCCGCGATGGCATGCCCCTGCGGTGTGCACGGCTGGCAGCGGCAGACCGCGCACACACGACAACCCCGCACGCCCCACGCCCACCCACCCCCATCCGGCAGGATCACAGTGCGCGCACTGGATGCTGCCACCAACCTGGAGGCTCTTGCTGCCGACATCGTGGACAAGTGCAAGCTAATCCACCCATCCAAGGTAGGGCCAGGCCGGACTGCCTTGCCAGTTGGCCGGCTGCGCTTGATCTTCGCAAACCCCCGCTTTTCCCCAACTGTGTTTAACCCTGCCAGGTGGCGGTGATACAGCAGCTGCTTGTTGAGCTGCTGGATAGGCAGAGTGGTTCGGCAGCAGCAGCAGCAGCAGCAGCAGCAGCAGCAGCAGCAGCACCATCGGCGGCACCACACGCGGCAGCGACAGGGGCACTGGAGCCGCCGCCACGGCAGCAGCAAGTCCAGCAGCAGCAACACCGGCCACAGGCGCAAGAAAAGCGCACCAACAGCGCCAGCAGCAATGGCAGCCAGCAGGGGCGTGGTGGAGGCGTGGGCAAACAGCAGGACACGGCTGCGACTGGCTGTCTGAAAACCTCTACAGCGGACGCGTACCACGCGCTGGCGGTGGTTCCCGCAGCAGCGCTGTTTGAGGTGTGCGGCTGCGAGTTGGCTGGGGTTTAAAAGTGCAGGGTTTGAATGCGCTTGTATGGCAGCTGCAAGAGGTCTTCCATGAAATTTTGGCTGCAATCTACTCATGAAAAGCACGCTCTTGCCGCAGAATCTGCCAGGCGAGGCTGCTGGAGTTGTCCACGGCTCGCGGCTTGAGCTCCCTGACCTGGAGTTTGCAGCGGAGGCGCTGTACGACGACAGCCTGGGAACTAGGGCAGCAGCTGCCGCGCGAGTGGCCACGCTCTTTTTTGATACTGCCAACATCGAGGTGGGCAGGGCAATCAGGGCTGGGGTGCGTGATGGCCATTGTCTTTTTCGAAAACGCCAACATCGAGGTTGGCAGGGCAATCAGGGCTGGGGTGGCAGGGCAATCAGGGCTGGGGTGCGCGCTGGACATGCTCGTTGTGAAATGCCTGGTCAGCTTCTAAGTCACGGCTTCTTTTGGACTCGGCAACCCCTTGCAGGCACTTGCTTCGCATCCTTCCCTCCTGCCAACGCTGGCCCGTTTGCTGAGGGAAAACGGCCGCCGCAGCCTGGACCTTGCGGCTGCGATTGCCGCCGCGTTTTTCGCGCTAAGCTCCATGCGCCAGCTGCACCCCAGGATTGCAGAGCTGCAGGTTGGTGCCACGGTGTTCGAGCTCAGCGAGGTGGAGGTGGCGCGGGCGGCACGGCGCACGGCGGAGGACGGGCCGCGCACAGCGCCTGCGGCGCTGGCGGCACGCCTTGCGGCAGCAGCTGCTGGCAAGGGTCCGCCGCTGACCGAGATGTGAGCACGCCAGCCGTACCATGGCATGCGCATTGTTGCTGGCCTGGGGAGGGCACTACGCCTGGTTCCGTCTGCCTCGATCCAGAAACTAATCCCCCCACCCACCCATTTTTTGACCCACGCGCCCCCGCCCAGGGAAGCCCGCCACGCGACACTGCTGCAGCGCCAGCAGCGCTTCCTAATTCCTGCGGTCGGGCTGCTGTCCAACATGGCTGAAGACCCAGCAACACAGCGAAAGATGGTCAAGCGGGTGCGCTGGGTTGCAAAGAAAGCTGCTTGAAAGTGGCGGTTGTGCAGGTGGATGCGCCCATGCCAGGGGTTTGCCCCAGGGCTGGCCACTGCTTTGACCCGCCGGCGGCCGCCCCGCATGAACCGTGTCAACATCAACAGGGCCTGCCACTGCTTCTTGTCGAGCTGCTGGCCTACCCCAGTCTTGAGCTTGCTGTGGCAGCACTGGACCTGCTGCGCCGCATGGCGATCTACAAGGTGAGCAAATGGCAGGCGCGAAGGGAATTGCGACTAAGGTATACGTTGGCATCACTGAAGCCAGGTTACCAAACCGCCCACACTGCTCCCCTCTCGCTTCTGCCTGCAGGAGGCCAAGGCCTCCATCGCATCGGCAGGGGCAGTGCCACGTGTGCAGGCCCTGCTCCTGCCATCCGCGCCGCCAGCACTGCAGTCCAGCGCGCTCCGGCTCCTGACCAACCTGGCATTTGACGCACAACTGCGGCGGCACATGGTGCAGGCAGGCTTGGTCCAGCGGGTCGCCGAGCTTCTACAGCAGCAGCAGCCGCCGCCGCAGCAGCAGCAGCAGCAGCAGCAGCAGCAGCAGCACATGGCAGGTGCATCCAAAGCAGCAGGTTGTCAACCCTCCCTGCTAGGCGCTGCTCCCCAGCTGCAGGCGCTCGCGCTGGGCCTTCTGTACCTGGCCAGCATCGAGGGCGCAGGCCGCACAGCGCTGGCAGCGGCCGACGTCCTGGCAAGGTAAATGGACAGCAGGCATGCACAACCTAGCCATCAGTAGCTTGCAGCAGCTTGACCGCATGGGCGCAGTCTGCACCGCAGCTTACGCACCCAACTGACCAAGCTCACTGCCCAATGCTACAGGCTGTACGAAGGCGTGATGCGGGCAAGGGATCTGCGCGACGTACCGGAGCTCATTGCGCTGGCAGTCAACGCGGCCTGGGAGCAACGCGCTGCAGAGGTGGGCATCTCCATGGGGTGCTGGGTGCTAGGGTGTCTCAGCTACGCATGCAGCTTGCGCTGTGGCGGGAAACGTGAAGTTGTAAACCATCCACACACACACAAACAATCGTGCAGTGGTTTTGTGCAGAGCAGCGCATCGACCGACTTGTGCAGCGCGCGCTCCAGGGAGGTGGGGACGAGCTGGCATTCAAGCTGCTGCGCAACCTCACCGCGGTCGGGGGGGCTCCACTGGCAGCCAAGGTGGCGCCCCACGTGCCCGCGTTGGTGCAGCTGCTGCAGGTGAGCAGCGCAGGCGGCGTAAGCGTCGTTCTTGCCTCATCTTGGCCCATGCCCCATGCGCGCTGAAAGCCCGCCCTGCTACTGAACAACGTACCAAAATACGCACGTTTTGCTGCTTCAATCATGACAGGGCGGTGCGGCCACGCCCGACCTGTGGGTTGAGGTGATGGGCACGCTGGCAGCGGTGTGTGAAGCTGTGCCGCTGCCCGCAGAGCAAGGACTACCCAGCGGTGGTCAGGCCCAACCCGTGGTGGCCGCGCCGACCTGGAACGCCTTGTTGGTCGGTGCTGATGTGTTTGGGCTGCTGCAGACGGCGCTGGCCTCCTCCCTCGAGGACGACGCCTTGCTGGAGGCAGCCGCCCTCACAGGAGCGCTCGCCGGACACGAGGCCCTGGCATCCCAGCTGGCTGAAAGCGGCGCGGTAAGCATGCTGGCCCCACCCGCTTGTGTGACCCGCATGTTTGCTGCTTTGGAAATGCGGAGAATGCAACGATGGCACTGTGTGCACCGCCCGCTGTCGCAGCTTCAAGCTCTCGCAGCGCTGATGGGCCAGAGGTTTCAGGACGACGAATTTGTGCTGCAGGCAAGGGGGGGTTGGTTGGGTGCTGGATGCTGGGTGATGGGGGCCAATCCACTGTGTGCTCACCGTTTGCAAAACATCACGCTCGAAGGATGGACTACCTGAGCCTCTCGCCCCCCCAAATCGCACCCCACACCGCGCACAGGCAACATGGGCATTTGCCCGGGCGCTGTCACAGCCACAAACACGCGCTGTGCTTTTGGCGGACACACAGGTGTGAGCGGCTGCGGCGCAGCAATCTTCCCGTGCGGGCACTTTCTGAAAATGGATTATGGCTTCATACGGACAGGCACTCAAGCCCAGGTTTAAACCCCGCGCAGGCCCTGCCATTCCTGCTGGACTTGGCAAGCGACGCCAACCCTGCCGTGCGCGTCGCAGCGGGTGCTGCCCTGGACGCTGTCATCAACGCCGACACAGACCAGGAGGGAGCAGCTGCAAGGCTGAGGGCCTTGCGGTTCGAGGCCCACAACCAGGCATGGCTGGCGGGTTTTTTTCAGCAGCAGCAGCAGCAGCAGCAGCATTGGCAGCAATCGGCAGCAGTGGGCACCGAGGAGCTCGGACGCACCCTCTTCCGGCCCGGCGCAGCGCTTGCGGTGCGCGCTGCACCTTTTCAAGAGGGCAGCACACCGAGCGGCGCTGGTGGTGCTGACAGCAGCGGTGCAGCCGAATATGGGCTTTATTCCGTCGACGGCCAGCAGCTGGTCTTTGACATTCAGGGTGCCGCCGCAGCCGCAGCCGCCGCTGCCGAAGCGGCGGCAGCGGCAGCGGCGGCGCAGCACCAACAGAGCAGCGGCCCCACGGAGGAGGACGGATTTGCGGCGCAGGATTTCCCCTTTGCGGGGGGCTTCCGCCACAGCGCGCTCCGGGGCAGCGGCGACACCGATGCCATGTGATCGACGGGCCCGTTCGTGATGAATGCGTGCGTGTAAAAAGACCCAGCGCGCCGTGAAGCCACCCAAGCGCGCGGTCTGCTGCAGGTTGACCGCCTGCCGGTGGGGAAACTTGACCAGCTGCTGCTCCACCCGGTAATACAGATTGGCGCAGAAAGCCGACTGATTGCGCAGATTCTATTGCTCGAACAGGAACAGCTCCGCTCGCCCGCCCCAGGAGCTCGGCCCGGACGCTCGATCCCAGGCTCCCAGATCCCGCCCCGCGCGTTTTTTGAGCTCAAAATCTACGGCTCATCTTACAGGTCAGCGAGGCAGCGACTGCGGTGCGCGCTGGGCGCCAGTCAGAGTTGGGCGCGGCCGTGGGCTTGGCCGCCGCGCGCCCCCGCATGAGCATGAGCACCAATTGCGATCCCTGGGAGCCAGGAAGTGTGCGCTTAGCAGGCGCACGGCCCCGCGTGCAGCACCGCGGCCGCACGGCGCACCAAAGCCGCGCCTGCACCCCGCCGCTCCGCCCCCGCTGCCGCAGGCGCCGCGCGATGGCCACGCCTGGGCTGGGGCGTCCACCGCGCGCGCGGGCATGAAGCGCCGACTGTTCCCGGCAGGGGCAGCGGCCGCCCAGGCATCGCAGCAGCCGCCGGACCCGCCAGACCCCTTCGGCGGCGAGGCAGCTGTCGACAACATGGTGAGCCCCCCCCTGCCAGGCCTGCGGCCTGCTGCTATCCGACCTTTGGGGCGACCCTGCCAGCATTTGGATGAATCCGCTGCTCTCCTAGCAACACTTTGCCCAACCTCTTGCACGCAGGCCCACGGCGTCAGCAGCTCACATATGGCAGGACACGCCACCGGTTGCGCAACGCTGGCATGGGCCGGGCAGCAGCAGCAGCACCAGCAGCAGTCTGTAGCTGCACCTGCTGACGGCCTTGATGCTGTGGTAGTCTGCACCGACGGCCTTCCCAGCGATGCTGTGGTGCCGTCGCCCCTCACAGAGGACTTTTCGGTGGCCTCCTGCGGGCTGCAGGACCAGCCAGATCAGGATCAGCAGCAGGATCAGCAGCAGGACCAGCAGCAGCAGCAGCAGCAGCAGCAGCAGCAGCAGCAGCAGCAGCAGCAGCAGCAGCAGCAGCAGGACCAGCAGCAGCAGGAGCAGCAGCAGCAGCATACGGATCAGCAGCAGCAGCAGCACACGGATCAGCAGCAGGATCAGCAGCAGGATCAGCAGCAGGATCAGCAGCAGCAGCAGGGGCAGCAGCAACAGCCACAGCCAGCAGCCAGCCACAGCAAGGCCGCCAACCCTAGAACCAGCAGCAGCGACTACAACAGTGGCAGCAGCAGCCCGTTTCTTGGCAGTCCAACAAAGCGCAAGCTTCGCGCTGCCCGCGCGCGCGCTGAGAGCAGGAGGCCAGGCTCGCCAAAGCAGCTGCTGCCCGCGTGGCGGCGGGGCGGTTTCGACGAGTGCGAAAATGGCTCAGGCAGGGCAGGTGCTGGGCCCGCCAGCGAGGGTGATGGGAGCGACGGGGCAAACGCGGCTGAGCTCCTGGCACGCCTCTTCACTCCAGCTGCGGACGTTTGCAGCCACGCAGCAGGCTCGGATGGGGGGTGCAGCTGCGCAGAGGCGGCCGGTGGCTGCAGCAGGTGCAGTCAGCATGCCGCGGGCGAGCGGCCTGGTGCGGGCCTCTCCTTTGAGGCCCTGCGCGATGCCGGGCAAAGCTCAGGCCTGAGCCCGCTGCACATTGCGGCGGGGGCAGCGCACGCTGGCGCCGTCACCCGGCTGCTCGCCGCGGGCTGCGACCCGAACAAGCGGGTCCGCCTTGGGGGCAGCCTGGAGGACGCAGTTGCTGGAGCGCTCGCGCGCGCAGCACGCAGCAGCGGCAGCAGCAGCAGCAGCGCCGGCGGCAGCGGCGCCGAGGGCGAGCCTGGCTTGGCGCCTTGCCCTCTGCTTTTGCCTGGCTCTCTGGCAGCCTCAGCGCTGCGGAGCGGCTCTGGGCCCCTGCTGGCGGGCGCCACCTCGCTGCACCTGGCTGCGGCAGCGGGGTGCGTTGAGACAGTCGGAGCGCTGCTGCGTTCTGGGCCCGCCGTGGACGTCAATGCGTGCACGGAGCAGGGACACACCCCAATCCACATCGCAGCACACTTTGGCCACGACGGTGCGTTGCGCTTGGGGTGAATTGGCAAGTGTTGACACACTGCGGTCAAGTGACGTGTGCTGTGTGTGGCCGCAATTGCTTTGCACACCGTTCAACACCCCAGACGAATCCTAAGCGGCCTCACCCATCAACAACCTTGCGATGCAGGGGTGGTCGACATTCTGGCGCGTGCCCCTGGGGTAGACCTGTCTGTGTGCGACGGCGCGGGCTCAACGGTCCTCCACCACGCCGCTTCCGCCCGGACCGGCGCGCGCGCTGTGGTGGACGTGCTGTGGCCCAGGATGGCTGGCTCGCAGCTGGACGCGAGGGACGCCGCAGGGCGCACGGCGCAGCACCTGGCGGCGGCTGCCGGTGATGCGCCGGCGGTGGGGAGCCTCATCGTCGCAGGCGCCAATGTTGCCGCAGAGGACGACGCAGGCCTGACGCCTGGCCACCTGGCTGCCTTCAACGGTGCGCCCAGCGAGGGCCAAGCCGCATGAGATGCGGATGGCACCCACAGCCAAGCGTGCAGCTGCATGCGTGGTGCACGAGCCTTCCCAGCTGCATGCGTGGTGCACGTGATAAACCACCCACCGCCAAACCTCCATGCACCTCCCAGGCCACATCCCAGTGCTGGAGCGGCTGTGCGCGGCGGGGTGGGACATCGACCAGCCGTCCTCGATGGCCAGCAGGGTCAGAGCTGCAGTCGCGGCCATGGCTGCCACCAGCATCAGCAGCGGCGGCGGCGGCGGCGGCAGCGGCGGCAGCGAGCGCGCCTTGGACGTCGGCACATGCGGGGCTGCGGAGCCTCGGCTTGCTTCCCTGCGCGCCGTATTGGAGAGCCGCGGTGCCACGGCTCTGGTCCTGGCAGCTGCTGCGCCACAGAGCGCCGCCAGCGACGCCTGCATGGCGTGGCTGGGCGCCAACGGCGCAAGGCGGGACGTGGCCCTCAGCGCGGCCGCGGCGGCGGGGGCTCCCGAGGTCTGCCAGCGGCTGCTGCGCGGCGGTGCCCAGGCTGTGGCCAGGGCGGCCGAGGGCCGCACGCCGCTGCACGCTGCCGTCGAGGCCCCCCGCAACGCGGTTGAGATGGTGCGCCTGCTGTTGGAACGCGGTGCCTCGCCCAACACGCCCGCTGCCAACGGCAACACCCCGCTCCACGCCGCTGCGGCGCGCGGTGCTGTTGAGCTGATCGACCTGCTCACAGCGGCGGGCGCTGATGTGGGCGCAGTCAACCTCAAGTCGAAAACGCCTCTGCAGAGCGCGGTCCACGCGGGCCACCTGGACGCAGCGCTGCGGCTAGTGATGTGCGGCGCTGCCTGGCGGCCGGGGCGTGGTGCTGGTGCTGCCGCTGACGACGCGATCCGCACGCTGGCTCGCAAGGGCGGCTACAAGGTGTGGGGGCATGGGAAGGAGGCCGCCACGCGCCCCTGCATGCAGCAAAGCTTCCTTGCCAACGGCCGAGCACACCGACAGGGCGTTGGCCTGAGTCAAAATGTGTGCGTGTGCGACGTATGCCCCGCTTGCCCCACAACCCTTGGCACACGCAGCCAAGCTACCTGGAGGGGCGCTTCAAGCTTGCAGAGCGGGAGCGCCTGCGCACGCTGCGCCAAACAGGCGACAAGCCGGTGGCCGTGGACGCGGCGAAGGCCGCGGCCCGCACTGCGGCAGATCCGCCCTCCGATGGCGGGGGCTGCGCTGCAGTGGCAGCTGCAGATGCTGCAGACGCGGCAATGGCGGCGCTGCTGGCTGAGGAGGAGGCGGCGGCGGCAGCAGAGGCAGCGGCAGCAGAGAAGCGCGCAGCCAGGCGGGCCAAGAAGAAGGAGAAGGCCAAAAAGGGTGCGCGGATCCTTTTCTTTAGCCCATGGTTGCTGTACGTGTTGTACGCGTGTCTCCCCACTTTGCCTTTCCTCGTGCTGTGGTGCCCCACTGAAAAACATACCTGCTCACGCCTTTCAGGCACGTTTTTGCAGGCCACTCACGGCTGCAAACCAAATCTATCCTAATTGCAGGCAAGGGCGAACCCGAGGCCACTGCAGGCGCATCGGGTGCGCCCGAAAACGCGGCGGCTGCCGAGTTCAGCAGCGCAAGCGCGGCGACGGGGCAGCAGCTGGGCGAGCAGCAAAGCGGGCCAGACGATGAGTCAGCACCTGATCAGCACCGCGTGCCTGTCGCAAGCCAGGCAGCAGCCGGCAGCGACAGCCGTGGCATGAACGGCAGCAGCAGCAGCTTTGGTGCAGCCGGCAAGCAGCTATCAGTTGGGCTGGAGGTGCAGCAGAAGCAGCAGCAGGAGCTGCTCCTGGCGCAGGCACAGCAGCACCTGGAGAAGCAGCAGCAGCTGCTCCTGCAGCAGGCCAGGCAGCACCAGGAAGACAAACAGCGGAGGGAGAATCAGGGGGAGAAGCAGCAGCAACGTCAGGGGCAGCAGGAGGTGCAGCGGCAGGGGGAGCAGCCACCACAGCAGCAGCCGCGCCAGGCGCTGCGGCCGCCGCAGCCGCAGCAACGGCACCAGCAGTCTGGGCCTGGCAGCGCGCCGCCGTCGGGCCCTGGAGCACTCACACCGCCAGGAGGGTGCAGCGCCGGCAGCCCCCCAGGCACCGACACGCTTCAGGTCCCTTCGACCAACGCGGCTCCAAGCGGGGCAGCAGCAGCGACAGCAGCAGCAGCGGCGGCAGCAGCAGCAACCACAACAGCAGCGGTGCCGATCGTGCGCAGGGGATTCCCCTCGCCGTGCCATGCACCATCGCATCTGGGCCCCCGCACAACATCTCCGCCACTGGCACATGCGCCTTTGCAGCAGCAGCAGCAGCAGCAGCAGCAGCAGCGGCAGCGGCAGTTGCAGCAGCCCTCCCAGCTTCCGGCCCAGCGGCCGCTGTCGCTGCTGCAGCTAGTTGCGAAGCGGCGCGGTTGGCCTGACGTGGTCACTCGCAACTCGCCACCTGCCAGTGGCAGTGCCGCCAGCTCCCCTGGGCACTGGCTTGGCGCGGACGCGCCCAGCGGGCGCGGACAGCCCCACGCGCCGACCGCTGCTGTGGGCATGGACGAGGCGCTGGAGGACGCCGCAGCGGCGGGCACGGCGCTGTCCGCGGCGGGCTCCCTGGACGCGCACTGGATCGCGGACCCGGGCGCGCTGTTCCGCTGCGCCTCTGGCGGCGAGCTGGCCGCAGTCGCTGGCGGCGGCCCCAGCAGGCCGTCTGGCTGCGCCAGCGCCCCGGACGACATCTGGTCGCTGCGCCCCTGGGACAGGGTGACCAGCGGCGGCGGAGCGCTGTCGGCCAGCCCTGCCGCGCGCGTGCTGTTCCCGCACGCGGCGTGCAGCCTGGGTGCGGCGGCGGCACAGCACTGGCGCAGCGGCAGCCTCGGCGCCGCCGAGCTGCTGCCCTCTGACGGCGAGCTGCTCATGGCGATGGCCATGCCGGAGATCTGATGTGGTAGCCCCCTCGGGGCGGTTGCCTGGAGTAGAATCGAGTGTGGAACCGGTCCAGCCCAGCATAGCGCAGGCCAGCAGATAGAGATCTTCCTCGCACCATTCCTCCTCCTGTAATGAGGGTTCTGAGGGTGCCCCCACACCCAATGAGAGTTGGAGGCGGCGGGGCGTAGTGGCGGGGCGTACCGGTAGCGCAAGCGGCACGGGCGCGGCGCGGCAGGCAGCTGCCCCCTCGTGGCAGGTGCCAGACCACACCACAGTTCCGGCCTGCATTCTGCGCAATCGGCTTGTTCTACGCCAGTGCCGCGTTACAGGACGCGGCAGACTGGAAGGCCGCGTGGCGGGCGACCTCGAGCTGGCTTCGAGATCTGCAGCCTATCAGCCTGTAGCATCAAAGCTAGAAGAGCTTGCGAAGAGTTCAGGTGCCAGCAGGCGCCCGCGCACGGCGTGGGGGAGGCGGCCGCGATGGATGCGGCGGCGGCGGTGGCGCCACGCGAGCCGGTGCAGCAGGGCATTCAGGTCGACCCCCTGCCACCTGTGGTTCTGGAGGTGAGGGTCTACGGAAGGGGAAGGGGACGCGGTCTGCGCACGCCGCGCCGGCGCCGCAGCGGCCGTCGCCCTGCCGCAGCAGCGAAGCAGCTGCACCGCCAGCACGCCGCCGACCCCTCCCCCCCTGCTCTTCCATCCCTCCCCGCGTCCGCAGAATGTGGGCCGACACCTGCCCCTCAGCGCGATGCGCACGTGCCGCCTCGTCTGCAAGCGCTGGGCTGCCGTCATCGGCGAGTCGGTGCGCGCCGTCGGCGTGAGCGCAGACCTGCTGCGCACCGTGGTGCTCGGGGACAACGAACCGCAGGCGGCGGGTGCGCGCGGCGGGGCAGGCGCCGACCGCAGCAACGGCAGCGGCGACAGCGACAGCGACAGCGATGACGACGAGGACGGCGGGGGAGGGGGCGGCACCGGGGGCCGAGCGGCAGCCCCCCCGCCCGGCTCCGGGGACCCCAGCGCCGTGGGCGGCCGCCGCCGCGCAGTGACGGTCGCAGCCATGGTGCGGCTGCGGCGGCTGTCACGGCGGCTGGCGCGTGCCTTCCCGCGGGCGCACACCGCGGTGATCCACATCGACGTTGGGTGAGCAGCCCGGGCGCGCGGCTGCCTGCAGGAACGGTGTGGCGCTTTGTGCGGGGCCACACCCTGCGGCCAGCGCCACTTTCGTCCCTGCGCCCGGCCCCGCGCTGACGCGCCATCAACCGCCGCCGCCGCCGCCACCGCCGCCACCGCCGCACCCCCCCCCCCCCCCCAGGTACGGCGACCACGCCGCCCCGGACCCGCACGAGAGCGCCGCCCGCCTGGCTGCGCTGCTGGGCGGCCTGCCCAACCTGGCGCGCGTCCGGCTGGCGGTCAAGTCCCTGGGCGCGGACGACGCGGAGACGGTTGAGCCCGAGGAGGCGCAGGACATGGAGTTTGTCTTCCACTACACGCTGCGCCTGCTGGGCAGCCTGCTGCTGGCGCCGCCGCCGCCCGAGGCGCGGGCGCTTGCGCCAACGGCCGCTGCGCTGCGGCGGCGGCGCCAGATGCTGCCTGATGTGCCGTGGCCGGGGCCCGGGCAGGCCGGTGACGAGGCTGCAGCAGAGGCCCAGGAGCCAGCCGGTGCGGAGCACAGCCAGGGGCACCGTCGCGCGAGGCGGCGGCAACTGCGCCACGCCCCGTGCTGGGCGCTGGAGCTCTGCCTCGGGGCGCTGCCGCGCAGCCCCGAGGCGTGGGGCGACCTGGCAGCGCTGCCGCAGCTCGCAACTCTGCTGCTGCCTGGCCAACGGCCCAGGCTGCCGTCTGCCGCGCTGCCGCACCTTGCGTCGTTGACCAGTCTTCGGAGCCTCCAGCTCAGTGTGGCAGGAGCTGCGGCGCAAGGCGGCGTGGGGCTGCTTGCGGGCCCGGGTGTGGCTGTGTCGGGCCTTCCTGAGGAGCAGCTCTGGGCCCGCATCGGGGCGCTTTCGGCGCTCACCGGGCTGACGCATCTGGGGCTGCACGCCAACGCGCTGCCGACGCGCCCGCTCAGCTCTGCGCTGGCAAGCCTCACCGCACTTCGCGACCTGTTTGTGGCAGGTGAGCCAGTGCTGCCAATCGGCTGATGGTTTCAACTGTTGGCAGCGGGATGGGAGCACCGGGTGGCAATAGGGGGACACGTGCTCAATTGCGCCCTCGCATCTTGTACACGCTGCCACCCCCCCTTGCCTCCCCCCTTCTGCGCCCGCAGGCGGTGTGGTGGTGGATGTGGAGGCGCTGGCCCATCCGAGCGGCCTCACCGCGCTGGAGCGCCTCGCACTGCCGCAGCAGCTGTCCCTTTGGGAGGTGGAGCTGCTGGCGGCGCACTGCAGGTGCGGCAGGGGGTTGGGGGGTGGCTTGGGGCGCAGGACGCGACGCGCTGAAGCAAAGTCTGCATGAAACGCCTCCACCTGCAGTCGTGGGCGGCTTCCTCCCAGCTGCCCGCCCGAATGCAACCGCAGGAAGCTTCGCCACCTCGAATTCTGCGGCGTGTGGGAGGCCTGCGCCTGGGAGGGCGGCGCGCAGGCGCCTGTCGCCTCCATCGCGCCGCACCAGCTGTTCGGCGGCGGCGGTGGTGGCGGAGCCGGAGGCGGGGCGGGTGCAGCGGCGGCGGAGGCGGCAGCAGCAGACCAGCAGCAGGGCCCCGCAGGCGATGCCGGGGCCGCGCCGCCCGACGAAGCCGGCAACGGCGTCATGGGCGCTGCTGCGTTTGCCGGCTGGCTGCAGCGAGAGCTGGCGGTCGCCGCGGCGTGGCGGCGCCTGATGCGCGACGGCTGGGGCGCGCTGCAGCTGTCGCAGTGGGCGGACCCCGCAGACGCGCCCCGCGACCTGGCCTCCGTGCTCGGGCTGCCCTGGCGGCGCGCCAGCGGCCAGGTCAGCGGCATGCCGTCTCTGGAGCGGAGCCGCTGGGTGTCGATCGCGCAGCTCAGCCTGCTGTGCGGCCTGCACCGCGCGCTGCACGGGCTGGCCAGCGGCGCCCTGCCGGGTGCCAACGACGAGGACGGCGTTCTGGCAGGCATAAGGCTGCGCAGCGCCGACTATTCGGCCTGCTCCGTTTCGGCCATCGCCGTGGTGGCGGCTACGCTGGCCAGCGCGCGCGCCACGCCCGGCTACGACCCCTCTGATGTTGCGGTGGCGGAGGGCCAAGTCCCAGCGGGTGGGGCCCGCACCGCGCCGCACGCTCACCGCGCCGCCCCTGATTGGATTGCACCCCGGCGCTTGCCCGCATGCGACTAGGGTTTAGGGTTTAGGGTTTAGGGGTTCAAGGCAACTGTCACCCCCCCACGCACCCCGCAACCCCCGCCCCAGGTGCGCTGGACCAGATGCTGGATGAGGTCTACGCCAACGAACTGCCAGAGCCAGAGTGGGAGGGACTCGACGGAACGGACAGCGAGGGGGGAGGGGACGACAGCACCCACGGCGCCAACGACGCCGGGACGCGGGTCGGGGCGGCCGGCGGCGAGCCGCGCTCGCCGCGCGGCGCCTCTGCCACCCGCGGTGCCGCTTGGCCGTCGCGCGCCCGGGACGCGGCAGCGACCGACCCCGCTGCGCCCTCCTCTCCCCGCCGCCGGGGTTCGCGCTCATCCAAGCCGCGCGGTGTGACCAGTGTGTTCACCTGGGCCGGCAAGGGCGCGTGCCTAGGTCCCCTGGGCGCCCTCCTGCCCCAGCTGTCCACCCTCAGCGTGGCGCTGCCCCCCGCCCTATCAGCGCTCGTGGGGCAGGACGGAGCACCGGCGGACGAGCTGCCAGAGGCGGACATATCGTTTGGGGACCCCGCACACGCGCCGCGGCAGCCCAGAGGCAGCAGCGACGGCGGCAGCAGCCAAGGCGGCAGAAGCAGCGACGGCGGCGGCAGCAGCGACGGCGGCGCGGCTGGCCCGCCGCACCCCCCAATCCCGCCCTCCCACTTCACCTCGCTGCGCAACCTGACGCTGGGCTGCCTCACCAACGGGGACAGCCAGTGGGACCCCTCCGCCCGCCTCGGCGACGCGGTGCTGGCTGCGGCGGCTGTAGGGCTGCCGGCACTGGAGACGATGCAGGTGGGGCTGCGGCGCTGGCATTTGGGGGGACATCGAGTTGCCCTTTGGGGGCGGCCATTGATTTTGGGTTTAGGTTTTAGGGTTGAGCCTCAAGCGGGCGTTTGAATTGCGTGCTGCCTGCACACGCCCTCAGCCCGAAACCGTCCCCAACCCCGCCTCACCGCCTGCGCAGCTCGACGGCGTTCTGTGCTTCACCGGGGAGGGCCTCCTACAGCTGTCCGCCCTCACGCGGCTCAAGGCCCTGGCTCTGCACCACTGGATGAGTGAGCAGCCGGGGGTTGGGTCATCGGGGCGCACCTCACAGCGGGGTCTTGGCAGCCGCATTGTCAAGCCAGCCGTGTTCTGCAGCCCTACATCCAGCACCCATAGGCCCACCCTTGCTTGGCGCGCACCCCAACCGCCCACCCCACCCCATATCCCTCCCCTCCCAAACCCCATCCACCACCAGACACGATGGCTCCGATGCCGGAGCAGCTGCTCCGCGTTCCGGTGTCATCACTGCCCCACGGCCTCACCAGCCTGCGCGCCATGCACGTGCAGTTCGACCCAGACTGGCCGCAGCACAGCCACCACGGCGCAGCGGGCGCGGAGGGCAAGGCCGACGGTGGAGCCGCGCCGCAGCCGCCGGTGTGCGCCCACTGTCCGGCGCACCTTGCCGCGCAGTTTTCCTCCCTCGTGGAGCTGGACTATGCCCACGCGGACCACGCCTCTGCAGACAGGCTGCTGGACGCGGCACTGCCGCACTGCGCTAACCTGCGGCTGTGCCACGTCAGTGGGCCAGGTGGGGCTGGGCGGCAGGCGGCGCGCGCGCTGGGGCGGTGCGCCAAGCGCGGCCGATTCAAAAGCGGGCACCACCCTTCGTCAGCACTCGCCGCTACTGCTCTGCCGAAACCCGCCCCACCCAACGCGCAACGGTGGTGCACGCAGGGGCGTTCTACCACACCCCCCTGCCCCAGGCGTTTTTCTACGGCGTGACCTACGGCCTGGAGGCAGCCAGCGCGTTTGCGGTGCCGTGGTCAACCTGGCTGCCGGCACTGCTGGGCCGCATCAGCGGGCGGCGCGGGGGCAGCTCCAGCTGGCTGCGCCACGTTGCGGCGCTGCCTGCGCTGACGGAGCTCCACCTGGACCTGCCCCTGCTGCTGCCCTCACAGGTGCGCAGCGGCCAGCACGGGGAGGGGGGGTGTTGTGGGGCGCGCTAGTCTGGCGGTGCTCTGCAGACGGCAAACCGGTGTTTGACCTGGCAAACCCAGCCGCCAAGCACCACAGTGGGTGGCCGCCCACCCCGCGGATTCGCAATCGCTGCCGCGCAACCCACCCTCCAACACCCCCCCCCAACCCCCCAGGTGCGCGAGCTGGTGGACGCCGTGGTGGCGCGCGGCGCGCTGCACTCGCTCGCGCTGCACGGCGTGGCGCTGTCCCTCATCACGCGGCGGGACTGGGTGGTGCGCCAGCTGGCGCGCCTGCAGGCGGCGCACCTCCAGTCCATCAACGTCTCGTTCGGGCGCCACGCGCTGGCGACGCTGCCGTCGTGGCTGCGCGGCGGCGGCGGGGAGCACCGGCACCGCGGGCGCCACCCCCCCTCCCCAGAGCCGCGCGACCTGGCCATGCTGGCGCGCCTGGCCGAGGTGTTCCGCGCCGTCCCCGAGGCGCACTTTTCGATGCACACGGGGGAGCTGGAGGAGAGCGTGCACTCGGTGCCGTGGGGGCTGCCGCTGCCCGAGGGCGCGGCGCCCCTGGGGCCTGGGGGGGGCGGCCTCGGCGCCGGCGTCGCAGGGCCGTTGGGCGAGGGCGTTGAGGAGGGCATGGAGGAGCAGCAGCAGCAGCAGCAGCAGCAGCAGCAGCAGCAGCAGCAGGGGGATGGCGGGCCGGACGAGGAGTTTCGGTTCCCGCGGGCGGTCCAACTCATGGCCCACGTGCTGGCGATGGTGGTGGGGCCGCGCGCCGCGGTGCGGACGCTGACCCGCGCGCTCGCGCCCGCACTCGGCGCCGACGACCTGGCGAGCCAGTGGCAGGTGCGTGCGGACCCGCGGCGTGTTGGGGAGGCTGGCGCACGCGCCGCGGCGCTTTGCGCGCAGGCTGCGCTTTCAAGTGCCACCTGGCCAACACGCACAGCATCAGCAGGCGGCCAGCGCAGCGCTGTGCTCGCCCAGTCAGCAACCCCCCACCCACCCACCCATTCCTTCCCATCCCCCCACACCCGCCCCTCTCCCCCCTCCCCCCAGCTCAACGCCATGCTGGTGGAGCTGGTCGCACCCCACCACGACCCGGAGAGGGTGGAGCTGCCGCAGGGCGTCGTGGGAGTCTCCTGGGCCTCCGCAACGTTTGCCGCGGGAGCGGCCGCAGCGCTGGCTGTGGTGGTGCCCGCCTCGGTGGCGGTGGCCAAGACGGCGTGGCGCCACTGGGCGGCGCGGCCGTGAGCCTTGACCGAGCGCGGCGGCGGTCAACCTCGACGGCGCGCGGCCGCAAAGGGAGGCGCGTGCCTTTGTCCAAAACTCGTTACAGTAAAAGCTCGTCACGCTGCCTCCAACGGCGCGGATGCGGAGTGCGGGGGCGTCGCAAAAGGGCGGGGCCCACCGCCCGCGGCAGGGTTTAGCATCGGCCCCACCCCTAAAGCCCATAGGCAGCCCCCCCAGCCTTCACACCACGCCAGCCTCCAATCCGCAAAACCGGCAACACACACGCCAGCAAGATGCAGGCCACCCTCTGCCGCGCGCCCCGCGTCTCCGCGGCCCCGGTGCGGGCGTCGCGCCGCACCGCCGTGGTGGTCCGCGCGGCCGCTGACCCCACCCTGGCGGTGAGTACGGCGCGTATGGACCGGGGGCGAGCGGCCTGGGGCAAGCACAGCGCGCCGGACCGGAGATCTCCCCCCATCCAGACAGCTCCGGCGCTGGACCAGCGTCATTGCGCCGTGGCGGTGGTGATCGGAGATCTGCAGCAAAGACCGCGGCCGATATGGGATCGGCAGGACGGCGCCGCGGCCGCACGCCACGCCACGTCGCGCGCCCGGCGCGCCGCTGCCGCTGCCGACCCACCGACGCCGGCAGAGACCCAGGCGGCCACGATCACAGCCGGTCGACAATTGCCCGCCAGCCACCTGGGCAGCGGTGGCTGCGGCCGTTGTGATCAGCGTCCCCACCCCCCACCCCACCCACCCCAAACAACGCAACAGGTGTGCGCCGGCACTGCGGCGATGCTGATCGTGGGCCGCTTTGCGTTCCTGCCCTTCCAGCGCCGCACCCAGACCAACTCCCAGGCCGTGGGCCCCAAGACCACCGGTGCGGGGGGCGGAGAGGGGCGGGTTCGGAGGAGGGACGGGGTTGGGTGCGGCGCTTTGGGGGCACGGGGAGCGCGTGCGTGACCCGTCCGTGCCCGCGCACTGCCCCCCTGTGCTGCTTGCATGTGTGCAGCCAGCAGTTCCGTGACTGTCCCACCCGAAAAAACCCAAACCCCCAGGCGCCACCTACTTTGACGCGCTGCAGCAGGATGCCAGCTTCATCACCACCACCGCGGACCCTGCTGGCTTCAGTGAGTTGGAGGGGGGCCGCGCGCCAGCAGCCTGCCTACGCCGCATGGCGAGGGTCGCAGCTCTGAAGATGCTTCAATTCAATAAAAAATTGTTTTAAGAAACGCCGCAACCCCACCCCCCACCCCACCCCACAGCCCTGATCGACACCCTGGCCTGGGGCGCCCTCGGCCGTGAGTGGCGCGCGCTGCGCGCGCTAAGGCCCTGAATTTGAATTTGACTGCGCTCTGGAGGTTTGTCAGAAACCCAGACAAGCAACCTGCTCCGTGCAGACGGGCTGCCCTCACCCTCAACCCCAAACCATTCCCCAACCCCGTGCTCCCCCCGCAGACGCCGTGGCCTTTGCCTTCCTGGGCGCCACCTCTTCGGGCGTCATCCCCGGTGGGTGGGGGGGTGCAGCGGTGCCCGCAGGGGCAGCGTTGGTGCCGGGGCTGGGGCGGTAGGTCGGCGCTTCTCGGCAGCCGCCTGGGGCGCGCAAACGACGGGTGTGCCCCCGCCACCACTGACCACTACCCTGCCCGCCCCCCTTGTTGCCCGCTGCGCAGGCGTGTCCTCCTAAGCGGCCCCGCCCCCTTTAGCCGTGTGCCTTGTGGCTGTATGCAGCAAATCGGAGTCTCGGGGAGCCCCCGGAAACTGAGCGGCGCACTGTGCATGTAACACAACCGACTCGATTACGGGCAGCAGAACGCAAAATCGGTTTGGCATGGGTCACGCATGGCAGGCAGCCGGTCAGGACTCGTCCCCCTCCCCGCCGCCGGTCCCCACAGCCTCCAGCTCGTAGCGCCCCGACACCACCAGCCGCCACCGCAGCAGCGCATCCGCCTCTGGCGCCGCTGTGCGCATATCCGTCACGGCCACGGTGCTGCAGCCCAGCGCGCGCGCGCGCGCCATGAGCTCCGCGTGGGCGCGCGAGTCCGACACGACCACCACCACGGCGTGCCGCCCCGCCGCCTCCTCTGCCGGCGCGCCCTCCAGGCGCCCCAGCAGGTCGGCCAGCCCTGAGGCCAGCGACTCGTCCACCTCTGCCGCGCGCGTGCTGACGATGACGCGCGCCTCGCAGCCCTCGCGCGCCAGTGCGTACTTGAGGCTGACCTGGCCCTTGGGGGCGTAGGCGGCGCCGTCAGAGGCGCAGTACGCCGCGACCAGCCCCAGCGTGCGGCCGCCCGTGTTGGTCAGGGCGCCGTCCCACGCCGCGGCAAGGTCGGCCGCCGCCAGCGCGGCGGCCGGGGTCGGCCCGGGCCTGGGGGCTTGCCCCTGCGCCGGGGCGCGGCCCCCCGCCGCACCGCGCGGCGGGGCGACGCGCTCCACCTGCGCCAGCGGGGGCGCCGCGCGGTCGTGCACGCCCTTCATGTGGCGCCGCAGCAGCGCGTAGCTGCGCGACGGCTGCCCGCACACCGGGCAGCGCAGCCGCTCGCCCGGCGCGAGCGCGTCGGGCGAAGGCCCCGCAGCCGCGCGGAAGGCGCGCGCCGCGGGCAGCCGGTCCGGCGCATGGCCGCGCATGAACGCCTCGGGCACCCAGGCAAACATCTTGCGCGTGGCGTAGACGTAGGGCCCGCGCAGCTGCCCCAGCGGCGACAGCGCGCGCCGCAGCTGGACCACGACGGCGCGGGGGTCGAGCGCGCGCGGGTGCACGCTGGAGAGGTCCCAAAAGCAGTGAACCTCGAGCGCGTCGCCGCTCGCGCGCGCAGCGACCGCGGCCGCGGGGAGCGGCGGCAGCGGCACGCGCGCAGACGGCGGGGGCGGCGCCAGCGGGGGCGGGGCCGCGATCACCACGCCGCGCGCGCTGCCGCCGGCTGCCGCGGCCGCCGCGTGCTCCTCCAGCAGCGCCGCCGCCTGGGCGGGCGGCAGCCGGTCGCGCAGCCGGTCCGGCGTGTCGCGGGGCCGCTGCAGGGGGGGCGGCGTCATCAGCCGCCCCGCGGCGACGGCGTCCGCCACCACCGCCTCGAGCAGCGCGCGCGCCTGCGGCCACGGCTCGGGGGCGGCCACGACGCCGGCCGCGGCGTTGGCGTGCCGCAGCGCCGGCGGCGCGGGGTCGTCGCTGAGCTGCCGCAGCCACGCGGTCGCCGGCCGCGGCGGCGCGCCGGGGCCGCGGGGCGGCAGGAACTCGCCGCCGCGGCGCCGCCGGTTGCGGACGTAGTTTTCGTAGTACTGCGCGCCGTGGCCGGGGCGCGGCGGCCGCTTGCCGCGCCGCTCCTGCTCCAGCTGCTCCTGCTCCAGCTGCTCCTGCTCCAGTTCCGCCTGCTCCCACGCCTCCCAGCTGGTCTGGGGGTCGCGGGCATCAAAGGCCGCCGTGCAGCGGCCGCTGCTGGGGCGCTGCCGGGGGTGCGGGTGCGGGTGCGCCAAGCGCGGCCGGGGGAGCGGCGTGCCGAGCGCGCTGGGCGCCACCGCCGACGCCGCCGCGCCGGCGGGCCGCGCTGGCCGCCGTCCGCCCTTCAGCGCAGCTGCAGCCAGGGAATCGCCCAGCAGAGCGCGCGCGTCCGCCAGGGCGGGGCACAGGCCGGGCGGCATTGTGCCGGCGCTTGGCGGCACAGGCCGGCTTCAACAGGCCTCCATTGGTTTGCAGAAACGTATATATGTACTACCGCTCCATTGATCAGGCGTCGTCCACCCAGATCTGAGCTTGCGTGGCTCGTCGATCACTGGTCCACCGTCTCTGAGCCGCGGCTGACCGCGAGCCTGGGAGGTTTCCAATGGTGCGCCGAAGCGGAGCTGCTACCGCGGCCGCAGCGCGGGCGCGGGGGCACACGCGCGCAGCGCCGCCCGCTGCGCGCCGCGGCCGACGCGGCGCGCAACCCACCCGCCGCCGCCGCTACCGCCACAAACCGCAAACGCCCAGGGGCGCAAGGGCTTCAAGAACTTTGTCAAGGGCGGGGTCAAGCCGCCGAGCGATGACGAGGCAGAGGCTGCAGAGCCGGCCCCCCCGGCCTCCAAGCCGGCCTCCCAGCCGGCCCCCGCAGCGGCCAAGGCGGCGCCCTCCCCCGCCAAGCCCAAGGCGGCCGCAGCGGCTGCGCCCCAGCCGGCGGCATCGCACAGCGGCAGTGGCAGCGGCAGCGACGAGGAAGCTGCCCACGACGGGCCGGAACCGCGAGGCCACATGGTGCAGCGGCACAAGCGGGTGCGCTGCCATCCGCGGCCCAGTCGACCGCTGCGTGCCGGCAGGCGCCGCGGGCTTTGGCGCGTCGCCTCGCGGTCGACCGCGCGCGCCCGCCACCTCACTCCCGCCTCCCGCCCCGCTCCCCCCCCCCCCATTGCGCCCGCAGGAGATGCTGGCCCACAAAAAGGCGCTGCAGCGGTCCGGCAAAAAGTCAAAGGACGAGATCGCCAAGCTCACCGCCAAAATAGAAAAGCGCCACGCAGAGGAGCTGCGGCAGTTCGATGCGGGCGCCGCGGCGGCGGCAGCGGCGGCGACGACGGCAGCCACGGCGGCGGGTGCCGCCGGCAGCGGCGACGGCGGTGAAGCTGCTGCTGCGGCTGGCGCCGGCAGCAAGCCCGCTGCCGCGGGCGCGGAGGGCGGCGCTGCGGCGGCTGCCGACCCCCTGAGCAAGTTCCTGAAGGGCCTCACCGTGGACAGCAAGGAGGCGGCCGCGCAGTCACGGGTGCGCCGCGCGCGGGGGCAGTCTGCTCCGGTGGCCCCTTCTTTGGGGGTGGCAGCCGCTGCCGTGTGAGCACACCTCGGGGCGTCTCAACGCGCAGCGATCAGCCGGGTCTCCAACGCACCCGCCACCGCCCCATCAAACATCGCCCCGCAGAAGCCCACCAAGGCGCAGAAGAGGCGGGAGAAGCACGCCGCGCGCGACGCGGAGCGCGAGGCGCGCATCGCTGCGGAGAAGGAGGCGCTGGGCACGCCGGAGCGGCTGGAGGAGGAGGCGGCGCTGCGCAGCCTGCTGGCGCCGCTGGGGCTGGGGATCCACGAGATACGGGTGGGGGGGGGGGGCGCTGGGGGGGATGGGGCCGGGGGGGGGGCAGGCCGCGCCAGGAGATGGTGTGCGGTGCTGCAAGCCCCGCCTCCACGGGCTGCGCTGCTGGCTGGCTGCGGCTGACGCGGCACACACACCGCGGCGGCATTCCACTGCTGGCACAGCCTCTCCCCCCATAAAAAACAAACCGCCCTCCCCCTGCCCCCCCCCCTTCCAAACAAAGGCGGACGGCCACTGCATGTACCGCTCCATAGAGCACCAGCTGCGCGTCACCGCGCACGGCGGCGAGGGGGAGGGCGCGGAGGGGGGCGAGGGCGCCGGGGACGCCGCCAGCGACGACGGCGAGGGCGAGGGCGGGGGCGGGGGTGGTGTCCCCAGCTACCAGGAGCTGCGTGAGCTGGCGTCTGACCACATCCGCGCCCACCGGGAGCAGTTTGCGCCCTACCTGGTGCCCGAGGAGGAGGGGGAGGACCCCGCGGAGTACTTTGAGCGCTACTGCAACGCCATCGAGGAGACGGCGACGTGGGGCGGCCACGTGGAGCTGACCGCGCTGGCAGCCGCCCTCAAGCGGCGCGTCACCGTGTACGGTGTGGGCATGGCGCCGCAGGTGCTGGGCGCGGAGCACGAGCCCGAGGGCGCGGGCCTGGTGCTGTGCTTCCTGGTGCACGCGCTGGGGCTGGGCGCGCACTACAACTCCACGCGCAAGCTGCGCTTCGGGGCGGGGGAGGGGGCCGAGGCGGAGGCCGAGGCGGAGGCGGAGGCCGAGGCGGCGGCCGCCGACGAGGAAGAATAGGCGGAGGCCTGGGAGGCAACGGGCTGTAAACGAGCCGCCTGTGCTGCAACGGGTCGCCGCTTGTGCCGGGGACGGGGGGCCCAAGCGTACAGCAGCTGTGGGCAAGAGCACCTCCGCGCCGGCCGCAGCCCAAACCTTGGAGCCAGTTGGAGGGGCTACGGCACCTCCGGGCACGTCTCCGTCACACCTCCCCCGCCTTTTCGGATTCTCTCAGTGTGATTCCGGGGAGCCTTGAGTGCGGCAAAGGTGCTGAACCAGTCGCCATCCCGCTTCGCGACCGCGCGCTGACCACGCAGCCTCCCCGCGCCTGGCCCATCTGCGGGCTTGCAAACGGTGCAAGGTGCTTGGCATGGCGGAAATTCCCCCTTTCAGACCGGCTCAGCCGCCTCCGGCACGCACGCGCGCCGTCGCGGCGGCCGGCGCGCTGCTGTTCCTCCTGGCTGTCGCGGCCACGGGCGCGCGCGCGTCGGTGCTGCACGGGGTGGACCTGTCCAACTTCCAGAATGAATTCCCCTGCGACAACGCCAGCGTCCTCATCATCAGGTGGCGGGGCTGTGGCTTGGGGGCTGCTTGGCGGGCGGGGATGTGCTGCCAGCCGACAGGGAGGCAAGCTGGCAAGCGACACGAGACGCTCACCCTCACTCACCTGCCACGCACCGCCACAACAGGCCCCACACCGTGCTCGACGTCCAGCGCGCCGTCGCCAGCCATGCCACGGTGATGGCATCAGGTGCGTGGCTGGGCCGGTGCTGCACAGCCTGCTGGACGGCAGCGAGCGCGGCGGCGGCGGCCAACCAGCATTGGTTTGAACTCAGCACAGCGGCTGCCTGCTGGATGCGATCGAGAGCGAGAGCAACGAAACAAACCCCCCCAAACGCAGGCGCTGGGCACTCCTGGAACCAGCCCTTTTTCTGCGCTGCGCCGCCGGCCAACGCCTCGGCTCCGGCCCGTCCCCCAAGCGGCGCCGCCGTCATCCCCACCCCCGGCTCGTCGGTCAACATCGCCCTCACCACGCTGCGGCCGCTGGCCATCGAGGTCAACGCCAGCGACTCGTCGGTGTGGGTGGACGCTGCCGTCATCACCGCAGACCTGCTGCAGGTGCGCGCTGTGGGCCTGCGGGGGGGGGGGTATCTTCAGCCGGAGCAGCGGCAGGAACACGGCCGGTTGTCCGCCCGCGCGTCGCGCCACATCGCGGGCAGAGCACTGCCTGCCTGCCTGCCTGCTTGCCTGTCATCCCCAGCATCGTTCGGTGGCCGGCAGCGCAACGGGGCATGCCGTCCGTCCGTCCCAGCTTGATTTCCCCCACACCGCCACCCACCCCGCCCCCTTTGTCCAGTTCCTGGCAGATTTCGTAACCGAGGACGCGCCGGCAGGTGGGGTGGGATCAGCCTGGGGCTACATTCAGTTGCAACGCCGGCAGCAACAGCCGCAAGCAGCAGGGCTTGAAACCCCAAGCCCGAAGTCGGGAGGGCAGTTGCGCGGCGCTGCATTTCAGTCCGGTGATTCCCTCTATCCAAGCTGCTAGGCCCCCAATCCATGCACAAACCGCGCGCGCAGGCTGGACGCTGCCGGCGTTCCCCTGGTTCGTTTTTCAGACGGTGGGCGGCGCCGTCGCCACCGGCAGCCACGGCAGCAGCCTTGCCGCGGGCTCCCTCTCCAGCCGGCAGCAGCTGCTGGCCCTGGAGGTGGTGGCGGCGGACGGCAGCCTGCGGCGCTACACGCCCGAGGAGGAGCCCTTCCTGTTCAGGGTGCGGCGGGGCGCTGCTGCTGCTGAGGCTCAGTCGGGGCGCCTCGAGTCTTTGCGGCGCGCCTGGCCCACCCAAGCTTTGTCGGCTTGGCAGTTCAACCAGCGCTCACGAACCCCGCTCACCGCAACTTTGCGCGTGCCAGTGGCTGCAAACAGCGACCCCAAAACCACCCCTCAAAACCCCTTACCCCATCGCCGCCAGGCACTGCGCGTGTCTGTCGGCCGGCTGGGTGTGATCACGCGCCTCAAGATGCGCATCGAGCGGGAGGTGCCCGTGCGGCGCACCCTCACCCGCCTGGCGCCGTCCGCCTTTTTGGCGCGGATGCGCGAGCTCCAGGCGGCGGCGCGCGCCGCGGGCCCCGCGGCGCTGATGACGCCCAACGGGACGGTGGCCGCGCTGCCGGCGTGGGCCAACGACACCGAGTGGTTCTGGGTGCCCCAGAAGTACGAGTTTTACCAGGTCGCCTTCTCCCGCGCCGACGCGCCGGGGGCGGGCGCTGTGTCGGGCTTTGTGCCTGACAACACAACCGTGTTCAGGTAGCAACCGCCGGCGGGGGTTTTGAAAACCGCTGCTGCCACGGGTCAGGGCTTTGCTTGAGCCTTCCAGAGCATCCAAGAAAGGCCCGTTTCAAACATCCCGGTCAACAACAGCAAATCAACCTCCACCGCAAACACCGCCAACACCCCTCCCCCGCCAAACCAGCCGCAAGGGCGACATGCTGGCGCTGGGGGAGCTCGAGTTCCCCGCCACCGCCGTGGCCAACCTTACCGCCGGCGCCACCGCCGGGGCGCAGCCCGTCGTGGTGGTGCCCCCCGGCGGGCCGCTCAACTTCACCGCTGGCGCGCGTCTCTACGCGCGCAGTGCCGAGGGCCTGCGGAGGCTGGTGGCTGGGGAGATTAACGCACCGCTGCCCGCCGGCGGCCCCCCGCGGCCGGTCGATGCCGCGCAGGGGCAGCCCTGGGCCGAGCCTGCGCCCAACCGCCCGTCACTCTTCTACGCTGCGAGCAACATGGCCGAGGTTGGTTGGTTGCTGCTGTGGGCTGGCTTGGCACAACTTGACAGGCTGTTGCATGCACGTGCACGCTGAACTTGGTTGAGTTGGAAGGGGCTGGATTTGCCAACCCGCCGGGTTGACCGTGTGCGTGCACGCAGGCGGCGTTGGCTTCTGAAGCAACGAACCTGCGCCCTCCCCCCCCGCCCACTCAACCCCTGCCCACCCAGGGCACCAACGAAATCACCCGCATCGGCATCAGGGATGTGGCGGGCAACGCGACCGTGGAGTCCACGGTGGGGGTGCGGCGGGGGGGGGGGGCGCCCCCGCTCAAACCCAGCGCCTGGGGCAACCCAGCTGACCGCCGCCAATCTGCACAGATGTTTCCTGCGCGCCCCACCCCAACCTCCAGGCAGCGTACATCAAGCAGCCCAACGCCACGCTGGCGCAGCTGCGGCGCACCCCTTACGACCAGTACGAGGTGGGGCGGGGCTGTTTGGGAGGGGGGGCTAGCTGGGGCTGCTGCAAGACAGGCTGCTGGCTGTTGATTGAGCAGCCTGCTCTGTGCTGTGGTGTCCATGCCGCCGACTGTTGCCTGAGCCCCCTTTGCACTGCCTTGCAAAGCCGCACACCGATGGCAGCCACGGCAAACCGCTGCCCAGGTGTCCATGCCGCTGGCTGTTGTGGGCGACTGCTTTGCCGCGGTGCTGGAGTCGGCCTACGGCGCCGACATCGACGGCGCAGACGCGGCCAACCGGTGCGGCAGCAGCGGGGCGGCTGCCAGCTTGTCTGCTTTTGCTTGGCTGGGGAACCGCAGCAGCGATGCTGGCGGGCTGAACGACCAGCCGCCCGCAGTGCGCAGCAGCCACCAGCAAGCAGCACCTCAGTATTTTGCCCCTCTGCCAAAACCGCCCTGCCCCCTTGCGCAACCCACCCACGCAACGCCTGCGCGCAGCACTGTTGACAAGGGCTTCCGCACCGCGCCGCTGATACGCCTGGTGGGACCGGACGACGGCCTGCTGTCGCACACTCACGACGGCGCAAGGCGAGTGAGAGGCATCTAGCGGGGCCGCCCAGAGCGGGGCGGCATGCCAGGCTGTTGCGATGCTTGTGCCCTGCCCGCGCGTTGCAAAATCCCCGCATCCAGAGCGAGCCGCTGACTGTGGCATCCTGCGCTGCTGCTGCCCAGTGCCCACAAGACCGTTCCCGATTACTCAACGCTGCAAAACAACACCCCCGCCCCAGGCTGTACATCAACCTTGAGGACTACATTTTCTACAATTCCGGCCGCCGCCCCAACGCGCGCTTCCGCGCCATCATGGCCGCGCTCACGGGGGACCCCCGCTGCACCTCTTCAGGGCCCATCAGGCTGCATTGGGGCAAGGCGGGCTGGCCGGATGCCGGCTGCTGGCGCGGCGACGAGCAGTACGGCATCAACTGGTGCAGCTTTGGGTGAGCGGCGGGGTGGTGGATGGGAGCGGCTGCGTTGCTGAGCCTGACTGATGTTCTGCCAGTCGAACAAAACGCGTGTGTGCACCTGCTGACTTAAAAAAACACACCCGCCCCCACCTAAAAACCCAGCTGCGCGGCGCGCACCCTGGACCCTCAAGGCAAGTTTCGGGACAGCGCCCCCGACCGCTGGACCTGGGCGGGCGTCGACCTGGAGCGCTGCTGCGGCCCCAACGGCTTCGATGCGCAGCGCGAGGGCTGCGCCTGCACCGTGCGCCACGAGCGGCCGCGCGACAAGTGCCCCCCGCCGCCCTTTTACACGTCGCGCTGAGCGGCGGCGTGCTGAGGCTTTAGCTGTGAGCGCGCCGATGCTTGGGGCCCCGTGGGGGGAAGCCCTTCTGTGCGCTGCCGGCCCTCCCCAACACTTGCTTGCAACCGCCGCGTTACATGCATCGCTGCAACCCTGCGCTCTGCTGCCTGGTGGGGCCTGCACGGCAACTGCAGGCAGCCCAACTGCCCCGACTCGCTCTACGGTAAAGCTGATTAAAACCGCGCCCCACTCATCACAGCCTGCTGCTCACCACCAGCTGCCGCGCCGCCAGGTCCCGCCTCAGGCGCGCCAGGTAGCGGGCCAGCCGCGCGCCGTTGGCGCCCAGGTCCCCCTGCCCCATGCGGCTGCGGCTGCGCGCGTCCACGCGCGTGGCCCCGCCCGCCTCGTCGGGCTTTACGCGCACCACGATGTCGTCCCTGAAGCGCATCAGCCTGCGAGGGGGGAGGAGGAGGGGGGGGCATGCAAGGGGGTGTTGAGGACCGGGTCTTGCTGGCCTGGCCCCCTGCAAGCGCGCCCCGCCGCCGGGCCTGCACCCCCGCCGCCCCTCTCTCCCCCCCGCGCCTGGTCGTCACGACCGCCTGGAAGGCGCTGGGTGCCTCCTCCAGCTCCACCTCCCACCCCATGGCGCGCGCCGTCTCCAGCGCGACGGCGTACACGCCCGGCACGTTGTCGCTGGCCACCAGGACGGGGCGCACGTCAAAGTAGGCCGCACGCGTCAGCGGCGCCAGCTGGGGGCTGGGGGGCGGGGCGGCGGGGGCCAGGAGGGGTTTTTGCTCCGTTGGAAACAGCGTGGGTTTTGCTGCTGGGGTGTGTCACGCCTCGGCTGTGTCACTGCTGAGACCAGCGGCCGCGGCCGCTGCCGTCGAGAGCGCCGCCACCGCCGCCGCTGCTGCTGCTGCTGGCGCTGACGCCGCAGCGACGCACCCGCCGGGCCGGCGGTCGCGCAGGAACGCGGGCGTGTCCTCGCCGTAAGCGGTGGCGACGTCGTGAACCGGCAGCAGCGGCCGGGTCAGGCGCGCGGCCAGGTGCACGGCAAACATTGGGAATTCGAGCGCGGCTCTGCAGCTGCGCGCTCGCGCGCACGCGTACTGCGGGCGCGGAAAGCGGTGCCGCGCCGCAGCGAGCGCCTGTAGCGAGTCCAGGCAACCCCAGGAGCCGAATTGGACTGCAGGGAAACCACAGAAAGAACCCCGTGAAAGGGGGCACGTTTTTGATGTCATCACTAGTGCCTCCCCCGACGACTCCAGCGCGAGCGACCGTGCGTGCCAAAACTAAACGCGTCTGATCTGGATTCACAGCGGAGCTCGCTGCAGATCGAGTGCATCCCCAAATGCAAGGGCTTCGCCAAGCGCGCCGCGACCTCGCGTTAGCTTTCCCGCTGCGCTGAGCGTTCGAGAGGCATGGCAGGCATGCGTAGGCTGCGGCACAGCGCGCCGCTGCTCGCGCTGCTGCTGCTGTGGAGCGCCGCCGCGATCGCGCGCGCCGCCGAGCCCGCCGCCGCCGAGCCCGCCGCCGCCGCGCCCGCCGCCGAGCCCGCCGCCGATCCGGCGGCGGCCCACGGCGAGGGCGATGCGCACGGGGGTGCGCACGCCCAGGAGTCAGCACTGGAGGACCAGGCAGCGAGGTACTGCATCAACCGGGACGTCAGCTACACGCAGCGCCAGGACAACCCTTGTGAGAGCGGCGGTCACAGACTGGCGGGGCCAGGGATGGGGGGCAAGCGCCCGCGCCGCTCCGCGCAACATGCGTCCGCGCTGCGGCAGCCGCATGCGGTGGTGCCGTGTCGCGTCCCACCGTGCCGTGTGTTGGCACCACCGCTGGCACCACCGCTGGCAGCACTGCTGGCACCACTGCTGGCGCCTCGACTGCCCTGATCACGCGGCTGCCCACCTGCACCCCAAAACCCCGCAGTCGCCTACAACTGGTGCATCGTGCCCGACTCGTCGTTCGATGTGGTGCTGTTTGGCGGCCTGGCGGTGGTGCTGGCCTGCCTGCTGCAGGGCAAGCTGGCGTCGCTCATGGTCATGCTCGGAGGTGGGGGGCGGCGGGGGGCGGCGGCAGGGGGCGGCACGGGGCGATGGGACGCGTGCAGCTGCGTGTCCGCACGCTGGACAGGGGCTGTGCACGAGCGAGCGCGCGGCATGCGTGTTGACGCCGATGCCACTGCGCACGTGCCCCGCTGCCGCCCCGCCCCCAGGCGTGGCTTTGATGGGCCTGGCGTGGCCGATGAATCTGGGGGCCCTCGGCAACAGCCTCGCCATCTGGCTGGGCATAGCCCCCTGGCAGCTGTTCTTCTACGGTTTCTTGCCGCCCCTGCTGCTGGACGCGGCTGTGCGCATAGACTGGTACATGTTCCGCAAGGTGGGAGTTGGGTGGGGGGGCTGGGGGGCGGGGGGGCGTACCAAGCCCTGCGCTGCGATGCCCTGGCGTGTGTGCTGGCGACGGCAGCGCGTGCCGTCAGGTGCCTGTGCAGCAGTGTCAGGCCCCCGGCTGACTTGCAAAGGATTGCGCCAACCCCGCAGGTGATGGTCCAGGTGATGACCATGGCGTTCCTGGTGGTGGGCGCGGGCTGCGCGCTGATGGTGCCCGTTATGCTCTACGTGCTGCGCCTGCCGGGCTGGACCTGGGCGCACGCCTGCATGTTTGGCGCGATCGTGGCCTCCACGGATGCGGTGGCCATCGTAGCCATCATGCGCACAAGTGGGCAGCGCGCGCAGGGGGAGGGGGCTGGCTGGCTGCCGCGTTCTATGGAGAGCACGCTGGGGTTTGGTTGCACCGCTGCGCAGCGCCTGGAGCGCGACCCGCGCCCCTCCCCCCACCCCTGCCTTCAAGCATCCCTGCACGCACCCCCCTTCCCCTGATCAGGCGGCGGCCCCAAGCGGCTGCGCATCATCCTGGAGGGGGAGTCGCTGCTGAACGACGCCTCGGGGCTGACGCTCTTTGAAATCTTCTTCCACGGGGTTGGGGGGGGGGGGAGAATTGGCGGGGGAGGGGGTGTGCCTTGCGCAACGCGCGTGCATGTCTGCCTGCCTGCGGCGCACGCACGCGCCGCGACCGGCCATCCTCAACGCGCCCCGCCCCAACTCCCCCCCACTTTCGCCAGGTCATCACCTACTCCCTCAACCCCACGGAGTCCAGCGCCCACTCTGCGGGCTACGTGGTGGGGCACGTCATCCTGCGCGTATTCAAAATGGGAGCGAGTGCGTGGCCGGGGGGCTTTGGCCCTGGTTCTTTTGGGGGGGGGGGGGGGGGGGGCTGTGCGTCGGGTCTAGGTCCACCAGCGCTGGCTTGGCTGCGCGCGCTGGCAAACTGCCGCTTCTGGGCGCCCAGCCCTTCCAACGCGCACCCCCCCCCCCCGCAGTTGGCTTTGTCCTGGGCTACGCCTTTGGCTTCAGCACCCGCCTCATGCTGCGCGTGATGCGGCGCTTTGGCGCCGGCCGCGACCAGGAGGTGGCCCTCACCCTGGCCATGGTGGGTGGCTGGGGTGGCAGGGGGGGCTTTGAGGGCTGACAATTCTTGCCTGCGCGCACCACGCTGGGTATTGGGTCGGCTTGGCAGGGCGGCTGTGGTAGTGGTTGGGCCCACGCACCCCCCTTCCCCGGCCCCCAACCCCCACCTCCGCCCCCCCTCCTCCCTCTCACCCCCAGGCCTACCTTTCCTACTGGGTGACCAGCAGCCCCTGTCAGGGCTCAGGCGTGGTGGCGGTGGCGGTGATGGGGCTGTACGGAGCCGCGAAGAACAAATGGTGCGCGCGCGCGGGGATCCCGCGCCTGCGGCCGTTGCTCCCCGCTCGCCCGCCAGTCTGCACGCAGCCGCCGGCCCCATGGCTGGCCTCCCCAAGCCCTCACTGAGTGCTGAGCAACCCAAACCTGCCATCAATCCCCCTCTCCCCAAAAGGGACATCTCCGTGAAGGCCGAGAGCGAGGGCACCTTTGACGGCTTCTGGGAGACGCTGGCCTTTGTCATCAACGCCTGCGTGTTTGCCTACTCCGGCGCGGCCACCCTCAACTTCTTCATCAGGTGAGCACCCGGCCTCGGCGAGCGCTGGGGAACGATGTGCCCGCCAGCAGCGGCCGGAAGGCCGCCACCCCTGTATGCCCCCCACACCTGCATCGCCGCCACCGGGCGGGCATCAAGCCCCCATTGCCGCACCACCCCCAACCTGCCCCCCCTCAACCCCCCTCCACCCTCCACCTCCCCCTCCCCCCTTCCCCCACCCCAGGTCTGGCATCCAGCTCTACTCCGGTGCCAACCGCCCCGAGCTGTGGCGCACGCTGTGGATGCTGCCCATAATCTACGTCATACTCATGGCCATGCGCTTCATACTCACACTGGCTTTCAGGCCGCTGTTCAAAGCAATCAAGGGGGACCTGGTGGGCTGAGGGGGCTTTGGGGGGGACAGGGCTGCAAGCCGTATGCGCTTGGGGGCTCTGCCGCAGCGGGGCGCGCCTCGGCCAGTTGCACCTGCCTTCCTCCAGCTGCGCACCTGCGCGCTTGCGCTGCCTGCATCAGCATCGGCGCGCACCTCCGCCTCGCTGCCTTGCGCGATCACTCATCCCCACGCGCCCCCTGCCCCCCACCCCAGACGCTGCGCGACACCGTTTTCCTCACCGTGGCGGGCCTGAGGGGCAGCGCATCCCTCATCATGGGGCAGGCAGTGGTGACAGAGGTGGCCATGTTCAGCCCAGACGTGGTGGGCGGGCGGGGGAGGGGGATGGGAGGGGCGGCTGCACTTGAGCCGCGTCTATCCGGGTACCAACGGCGCGATGAACAGCGCACAGCACTGCGCCCTGCCTCGAGCTCGAGTGCACCCTGCCGCCGCAAGCGCGCTGCTGGACGATGATTAACCGGCCCGCCCCTCCCCTCCACCCCTCCCCCCCCTGAGCAGCTGGACAAGAACCAGGTGGTCAAGTCTCAGGTGGTGTTCTGGACCGCGGGCTTTGTGCTGCTCACCCTCATGATCAACGCACCACTGCTGCCCTGGGTGCTGAGGGCCACGGGGCTGGCGGCCATCCCGCCGACGCAGCTGGCGCGCCGCCGCCGCGCCGTCGAGGCGCTCGCGGAGCACACCGCGTCGGCGATCGAGCAGCTGCGGGGGGAGGAGGACGAGCTGCTGACCGGCGTCGACTGGCCGCACGTCGCGCGGTTCTGCGACTTCAAGAGCAAGCTGGAGGCGTTCGCGGCCGGCCCGCTGCCGCTGCGGGCCAAGCGCAAGGCCCCAGAGGGCAAGGCCCCCGAGCGCAAGGCCCCGCGGCGCAGCGCGCGCGAGCTGGTCGCGCTGTTCGCCGCGGCGTGCTGCGCGTGCTGCCGCCGGCCGCGCGGCGCGGGCCGCCGCAGCGGCGGCGCGGGCCGCCGCAGCGACGGCGCCAGCGGCGGCGGCAAGCCGCCGCGCTCGCGGTCCTCCTCGCGGCAGGCGTCGCAGGGCCCCGCGTCCCCCCGCAGCAGCGCCGCCTCGCCGTCCTCCCCTGGCGCCCAGCCCACCAGCGACGGCCACGGCCATGGTCACGGCCACGGCCACGGCCACCGCAGCTGGCACAGCGCCAGCGGCTTCCTGCGCAAGTCTCTGTGGGACTTTGGGCACGGCGCCCCCACCATCGAGGAGCACCACGAGGAGGAGGACCACCACGCCGCAGGCGACCTCGAGGCGGGGCGCGGCGGAGCCGTCGACGGCGAGGGGCGCGGCGCGCTGGCCAGCGGGCCCAGCCTCACCAGGCCCTCGGCGCCCCACGGGCTGCTGGCCGAGATGCTCCCCACGCTCACAGAGACGCGGCCGGAGGACATTGACGTGCTGCAGGCCGAGTGCCCGCTGGTCGGCAAGACGCGCCTGGGCGGCGACCGCGAGCGCCGCGGCGGGGCCGCGGGGCGGCAGGGCAGCGCGACGCCGGCGCTGGCATCGGTGCCGTCGGGCGCGACAGCTGTCGGCAGCACCGTTGCGCCGCTGCCGCCGCCGCAGAAGGCGCCGCCAGCCCCGCAGGCGCCGCTGCAGGCGCCGCGTGATTTGGCGGCGTTTGCGGCGGACGACGCGTACAGCTTGGCGCTCGAGGCGCGCAGCGCACGCAGCCGCGCCATGCTGGGCCCATCCGGCGCCGGCGCCGCCGCGCCAGCTGCGCCGCGCCGCAACCCGCTGCTGCGCAACCTCTCGACGCGCAGCGCGAGCCCCTACGTCGGATCGGGCAGCGGCGCCGGCGTCAGCGAAGGGGCCAGCATCGAGATGGGCGGCGCCGCATTCGCACGCAACGCCGACCCTGCCCGCCGCGCAAGCGTCGAGCTCGGGCGCGCGCCGCCACCGGATCTGAAGCGCAGCGTCAGCGCCGCCGCGGCCAACGCCGCGGCGGCCCCGCCCCCGCCTGCGCCCGGTGCGGCAGACCCCATGATGCGCGCCCTGGGCCGCCCCTCCCGCACGCTTGCCAGCCGCAGCGTGACGATGCCGTCGGCCTACGGCACAGGCGCGGGCGCGGGCGCGAGCGCGAGCGCCGGCTTTGGCGACGCCGCCAGCGGCGCCGCCGCAGGCTGGGGCGGCGCTGGGGCTGGGCAGCGCAGCGGCAGCAACCCGCCGCTTGGCGGGCGCTTGGGGTACGCTGGCGGCGGCGGGGGCCACTCGGACTCGGATTTGGTGGGGACTGGCGCCGCATCAGCGGGCCAGCAGGCCCTGCAGTCGCTCGGCCGCCCGCGCTCGCTGGCCACGCGCAGCGTGACGGACCCCGCCGCTGGCGGCGGCGAAGGGGGCAATGGCGGCAGCGGCGTTGGCGGCGGCTCTGGTGCGCCGTCCGCGGCCGGTGGCGACGCCCCCACCGGCCGGCCGCTGGCGCGCATTTCGACCTCCGCCGCCCCCCACATGGCGCCCATTGCGCCGTCGCTGGGAAAGATCTCAACAGGTCTTGCCGCGGCGTACGCCGCCAGCGGCGGCGGCCCTGGGCCCCGCCGCGGCGACCTGCACGCGCGCTCGGTTCCTGTCACCAGCTCCCTGTCGCGCGGCAGCAGGCTGCGCGGGCAGGAGGCGGCGGCCGGGGCGGCGGCCGAGGCGGCGCCGGGCGCCGGCGTGTCGCCGCCGGCGATGGGGCGCGGCAGCTGGCGGGACGGCGTGAAGCTGGGCCGCAGCAGCAACGAGCCGGGCACGCCGCAGCCCGGGGAAGTGGACGCCGAGGCGCTGGCGGACGCGCGCACCTGGCTCGTGTCGGGTGCGCGGGGGGGGGGGGCGCGGCTGGGGATGCCCGCGTTCCAGCCGCCCGCCTGCGCCCCACTCTTTCGGGAGCTTGTTGCGCGCACGCAGGTTGCCGCCCCAGTGCACGCGCCCACCCCCCTCCCCACCCAACACCCCACCCCCACCCAATCCCCCCCAGGCCTGAAGCGCTACTTCCACGGGAAGCGCATGGCCGGGCTGCTGTCTGCGCGCGGCATGCGCATCCTGGACTACGGCTGCGACACCCTGCTGGACGACCCCCACAAACCCGTGGCGCTGTGGGACATCATAGAGCGGTGGGGGGGGACTGGGGCTGGGTTGGGGTTGGGGTTGGGGTAGGGTAGGGCTGAGTTGGGGTGTCCCCTGGAGGCCGCTGGTGGCGTTGCTGAATGGCGACGGCAGAGCTTGCGTCCTGCGGCAGAGGGGGGCAGGCTTGGCGGCTGCAAAACCTTGCGCCCCCTTCCCTTCCCACCCCACCCCCCACCGCACCCGACCAGCGACGCCACCTCCACGTGGGTGGTCAACGCCGCGACCTACGGCCTCTTCGTCGTCCGCCGCGCCTCGGTGTGGCTCATGCACCCGCGCCTCGGCCGCGCCGGCCGCGTGCTGGGCGCGCCGCTGCGGCTGGTTGCCTCTGCGCTGCAGCGCCCCCTGAACAAGGTGCTGCTGCTGGGCGTTGAGGTGGCCATGGAGTACCTCATGGGCCTCACCTCAAGCCCCTACGTGCAGTGGCTGCAGGTGGGGCGGGGCAGGGCGGCTGGGGGTCCGGGGAGTGTGTATGTGTGGAAGGGGGGGTGCACATGGCCTGGGGAGCGTGTTTGCGTGCCAGGCCAGGTTCAGGGGCTGTGTAGCCTCCAGCTTTGCCAGCCGGCTGCCAGCCAAGAAGCGGCGCCCAACTCCCACCGACCCCCCCCCCCCCAGGCCTCTGACGTGTGGGGTGCGCTGCTGGGTGAGATAATGGGGGAGACCGCGGCGGTGTGGCAGTGGCTGATGGACCGCGAGGTGGAGGCGCCGGAGCGGTACAGCGCGGTGCAGTCGTACCGCGCTGCGATGGCGGTGCTGCGCCAGCAGCAGCACTTTGTCGAGGTGGGGGCGGGGAGGGCAGGGTGGAGGGGCTACTGCTTGCGAGGCCCCCCGCCTTTGTCAGCAGGCTGACCAGCTGCGCTCGCACACGCCACGCGGGCATCACCAGCGCTCCAAAGCCAAATGCAGAGATGCCGCCCTGCCCTTGCCAAACGCAGAGCTCTTAAGCGCACCCACACCGCCCCCCCCCCCCACCCCCCCCCCCCAGGACCTGTTTGAGAGCGGCATGATTGACGACCTGGAGCGCACCGCGATGGGCCGCCCCATCGAGGGCCAGGAGCGCGCGCTGGAGCTGACGGGGCCGGTGTGGAGGGCGCCGGGCCTTAAGGCCGTGCTGTCGCAGCTGCCCTTCCTCAGGGGGCAGCCCCACGCGGTGAGGGGGGGGAGGGCTTGGGGGGGCCTGGGGGTGGCCCAAACCCCACCCCCCAAAGCGTTGCGCAGCGAGCGCTGGGTTGCGGTGCTGGTGCTTGCACCCCGCGTGCGCCGGTGTGGCGCTGGCCCCTGCTACTGGCACCGGCGGTGCAGTGTTGGGGCCTGTCCGAGGCATTTCGTGTGGTCCCCCAACCTTTCCTCACCACCCCCAAAACCCCAAACATCAAACCCCCACCCCCCCTGCAGGTGCGTGACTACCTGATCCGCTACGGCACGCTGTCCATGATGGCCAGCGGCGCGTCCCTGCCCGAGGACGGGTGCGTGTACGTGGTGCAGAGCGGCATCGTGGCGGTGACCTACGCGCCCGCGCTGGGGGAGACGCAGGAGTACTACCTCGGCACGGGGGGGGTCTACAACCTCTACACAGCACTCACGGGTGGGGGGGGGGGGGGTGGGTGGGAGGCTGAGTGTGCGGGAGGGGTAACACCGCCCCCTGCCGCTGCGCTGCTATCTGGCTCGGGCGTTGGCGCGCCTGCACGGGCAGCGGACTGCGCTCGCCGCACGGCCCCTGGACTGCCGCTGGGCGCTGGGCAAGCCCTTGGGCACAACCGCTGTGTCCAGGCCTCGGCGCGACATACTGACCCTGGCCCCCGGTTCCATTTTGCCGCAGGCGAGCTGCTGCCCGGCGAGTGCGAGGCGGTGTCGCGCGGCAACGCGCTGGGCAAGGGCCCCGTGCTCTTCCGCCTCGGCGAGGAGGGGCTCACAAACATCAAGAAGCAGGCGGCAGGTGCGCGGCCCCACGGCGCCTTGCGCGCTTTCCATATCGCAACGCATGCGTCTCCCCTATGCGCCCCCACGATGTGCATCGGGGGTTGCCTCCGCCGGCCTCTGCCAAGCCCGGCCCTGAATGCCCCCCCTCCCCCTGCGCCCACCAACCCCCAGCCGGTGATGAGCGCTTTGGCCAGCTGGAACTGGACATGTACCGCCTAGCAGGTGGGGGCGGACTGGCGGCGGACTGTCTGCGCAGTGGCGGTGCTGGAGGGGGATTCGGCGAGCTGAGCGCTGGCCCCCGGCTTGGCACCACAAACACCGGCGCACACACGCACACTCACGCCTCCCCCACCCCGCATCCGCTGCCTCCCCCCCCTCCAGGCCTGTTCCTGATCGACCGCATGCGCCAGCAGTTTGAGGTGGAGGCGCTGCAGGGGCTCACGCGCGCGGCGCCAGACTACGCCGCGCTCGATGCCGCAACAACGGCGGCCGCAGCCGATGCCAGCGCCTTTGCGGCGGCGGCCGCGCCGCAGCCGCCGGTGCAGCGCAGCGGCACGATCACCGGCCGCCGCGTCGCGTGGGCGCGCGCCAAGATGGCCTGCCTGTTCACGCGCCTGCACCAGCAGCTGGGGCGCGCAGAGCTGCTGCAGCTGGCGCCGGGCGCGTCTGTCACGCAGACCACCTCTGTGCTGCTGCTGGCAGGGGGCCTTCAGTGCGCGCCCGAGCTGCCAGAGGCGGCGGCCGACGCGCCGCCGGCGGACGCCGCGCGCGACGCGGTGCGGTGGCTGTGCAGCGCGGGGCGGCACCAGGCGCAGGGCCTGCTGCCGGCGTTCTGGGAGCTGCTGTCAGCAGAGGACATCGCGGCGGCACCGGGTGAGAGGCACTGCCCAGCCACCGCTTGGGATGCGTCATGAGGCCGAGGGCGTGCACGCGCTCAATGGCGACGCCAAGCAGCCGCGGGTCTGCAAGCACACATGCCTTCGCTGGCGGCGCGCAGCCCCTCAACGCCACGCTCTGCGTCACCCCCTCCCCCCAAAAAAACCGCGCCGCGCAGCCCACGTGCCGAGGCGCCAGCCGCGCATCAAGCTCACCGCGGGCCCCAAGGGCGCCACGCTGCTGGTCTGCCCGAGCGAGCCGTGGCTGCCGGCCGCCCCCAGCACCACGCCGCTCGGCCCCCTGCCGTCGGTCCCTGCGCCGCTCCGGCCGGAGGCCGGCCCCGCCGGCGCCGGCGCTGCGGGCGCGGGGCGCGCCGGCTCTCTCCCCGCGGCCGCCAGCCTCGTGCACGCCCCCTCCGCGCTGGACCTCATGACCATGATGCCACCCCTCGCGGGCGTCGGGCCCGCGCCCCCCGCCAGCCCCGCCGGCGCCGCGGGCTCCGGCGGCGCTGCGCCGGGCTCGCCCTCGGCGGGCGGGGTGGCGGAGCGGCCGTCGCGGCCGACACGCGTCACAGAGGAGGACCCCGCGCAGCTCGAAGCGGCTGAGGGCGGCGGGGGCGGCACGCCGCGGATGGTGCGCAGCACGTCGCGGCAGTTCCTGCCTCTGGAGGGGCGCGGCTTGCTGACGCGCGAGAAGCGGCTGCCCTTTGTCGGTCCGCCGGGCGGCGGCACAGGCCATTGATGGCGAACGCACGCGCGCGCGCGCGCCCCCCTAACCAAGCGCTGTCACTCACTGATTATGTGCGCATGCGGGTGGTCGCTCCGCACCGGTTTCCGCTTAGTAATTGGGGCACCTCGCGGCGTGCCTCGCAGTGCACCGCTGCTTCCCAATCCACGCACACGACTTGACCTCGTCGAACTGTGGCATCACGTTCCGTTTCGACTCCAAGCGACCGCTGCTGCTTCACACGTGCCCCCTGCCACTTTGTTGCCACCCTGTACACTTAAAAAACGCAGCATGCCCTTACACGCGGCGGCGGCTTTTCATCGCTCGCAGGCGCGGCCGATTCACACCTTCTGTAAGCCTCATCTGTGAACAGCAGGGAGCAGGGAACCGCGATGCGGCGGCTGGCCTTGCTCACGCAAGCAGCCGGCTGCAGCCGCTCACGCCCTGCCCCCCGGCTTGCCGCCCGCGGGCGACGGGGTGCGCCGCTGCAGGCGGCACACCGCCTCACCCAGCGGCACGAATCGCGCAGAGTTGGCCTGCAGTCGGGGTGGGGGATTGCAGGGAACATCATCAGCATAGGAGGTGCGGGGCAGAAGGGTGGGCACAGCTTGTCCGCTCAGGGGCAGCAAGTCGCCAGGCAAGCCACTGCCATTCCCCCACCGCCATCTGCATACCTGTGGGCTGGAAAGGAAGCCCTCCAGGTGCGCCCCCTCCAGCCGCTGCGCCCTCTCAAGCTCGGTCGCGGCCACCCGGTACCTCGCCGCCCGCCGCGCCGCCTCTTCGCCACGCCGCAGCTCCAGCGCGCTGCGACCCGCCTCGGCGCGCTGCAAAAGGGCTTCCGACTCGGCCGCGTGACGCGCGCCGAGGCGGCCGGCCCGCAGCGCGCACGCCGCCTCGTGCGACGCCTGGGTCGCTGCCATATCCGCAGCTTGCCTCTGCCCACGCCCGCGTGTCGGCCGCCTTCACGGCCGCCTCGTCAAACTCCTCCTCTTCTGACGCCTGCGTCTCGCCGGGCTCCTCCGCCGCCGCCTCGGACCCCCCTCCGTCCTGCCCCTCTGCCTCTGCCTCGTCCTCCCCCTCTGCCCCAGCCTCCGAGCCTGCCTCCTCGTCTGCCTCTGCCGCCGCCGCCGCCGCCGCGCGCGCTGCCGCCTCGTCGAGGGCCGCCGCCGCCGCGCGCGCCGCCGCCTCGTGCGGGAACAGCACGCCCGCGCCGCGGGCGGCGCGGCCGTCGACGCGGACCGCGGCGCCCTCCAGCATGGCCACGTTCACCGCGACCTCGGCCGGGGTCAGGGGCGGCGGGCGATCGACCGCCGGCGGGACGCGTGGCTTGCCTGGCGCGCCGGCGCCGCGGCGCACCGCCTTGGGCGCCGCGCGCGCGCGCTCGGCCTCCTCCCCCTGCTCGTCTTCCCAGCGCTGCGGCGCCCTCCTCGCCCGCTTGGCCCGCTGCTGCGGGGGGGCGCTCATTGTGTTTGTTGGGGGGGATGGGTTTTGGAACGGGGAGCGCGCGCGCCGCGGCCGCCAGTTGAGTTGGGCCCGGCGGCGGCGCACCGGACGACGTCATCGGGCGACGCGCGCGCGGCGTGCGCTGCCCACGCGCATCGAGCGGAAGCGGCACAGCGCAGATCCCCAATCCGAAGCCGAATCCAAAGGCCCAGGGCACGCCCCGCGCGCCGCGCCCACGCGCGCGCGCCCCCACGCGCGCGCGCTCCCCCTTGCACGAGACGCGCCGCCCTGCGCCCCAACGCCGTCGCGGCACCCGCGGCCGTCCCCCCCTTTTACGCTGCCCCGTACCCGCCCGGACCGGTCTTTTACCGCGCGGCGACGAGCAACGCGGCCGTTTCTACGAACCGGCCCGCCGCCGGAATTGACCGTCTTGACCGCGAACAGATCTCCGCGGCCAGGGCGCCCTCATGCCACGCGCGACTCCGCGCGCGCGCACTCCAAACCGGTTGGCCGCCCCCCGTCGTGCGGGGCGGCGCGCCGCGCACGCACGCACGGCGCCCGAACCGCGCCGCGCGCCGCGCCGCGCATCGCCGGTGTTTGATCTTTCGAGCGTGTTTGGTGCCCCGCCGCTGTGTGGTTGGCGTGTGTTGCCGTGGGCCGAGTCTGGCATCCGATGTTTGGTGTCTGGTGGTGTTTTGCGTTTGGCCGTGTTTGGTGTTTCGTGTTTGGTGGTGTTTGGTCTTTGGTGTTTGGGGGGGTTTGGTGTTTGGTGTTTGGTGTTGGTAGGTGCTGTTTGGTGGTGTTGGGTGTTTGGTGTTGTTGGGTGTTTGGTGGTGTTGGGTGTTTGGTGTTTGGTGTTGGTAGGTGTTGTTTGGTGTTGTTGGGTGTTTGGTATTGGGTGTTGCCTGGCGTTGCTTGTGTGGCGTTGTTTGGTGTTGTTGGGTGTTGGGTGTTGGGTGTTGTCTGGCGTTGTTTGTTTGGCGTTGTTTGGTGTCGTTGGGTGTTGTCTGGCGTTTGGCGTTCGCGGCGTCCCTGGCGCCCGCCGCCCGCGCCGCACGCGCCGCCCGCCGCCCGCGCCCGCGCCGCGCCCGCCGCGCCGCCCGGCGCGCCCCCGCCCCGCTCCCCGCTTTTCCGACTCCTTGAACGCGCGCGCACCGGTCTTTTACCCCGCGCGCCCGCGCCGGGACCTCCCCGCGCCGGACCGGGCCGCGGCCGAAATTGACCGTTTTGACCGGCCACCTTTGCGGCCGTCGACCTCCGCCGTGCGTAGGGCGTATGCGTATGCAGCAGACCGCCGCCCTCAACCCGTGGACCTGGCCTACCCCCGTGCTGCATAGTGGGCGTGGAGCCCAGTTCCTGCGCGTACACCACCCCGTGCTTGTCATCTATTCGAAAAGCTGCGCATACTCGTTCCAGCGCTGCCTCGGCACCCCAGCCCTAAACGCGGGGACGTCCCCTGCTGCTGCGGCGGCCGCCTCCTGCTGCTGCCTCGATGGCCCCTTGTCGGGGCCTGGTTCGCTCCACCACTCACACGCTGCTGCGAAAGAGGCCAGCCTGCCAAATCCTGGCAGTTTGGCAGCAACGCCGCTGCTCGGCGCCGCCAGCGCCGCCACGCCAGCAGCAGCAGCCCCGCCGGGCGTCGGCCGCCGCGCGCGCGAGCTCATAGTCGCGCAACATGGGCAGCATTGCCCCAGCAGGCTGGGCCGCCGCTGCACCAGCCATCGTCGCTGCTACCGGGCGCATGAAGCCGAACGCGCCGCTCATGCCCAACAGTCCGGCTGCTGCTGGCTGCTGCTGCATCGCTGCCAGTGCGAGCTGCAGCGGCAGCCCGGCTTCATGGGGTTGCAGACGCAGCCCAGGCTGCAGGAAGCGCTCCCATTGAGGCAGCCATTTGCGGGGAGGGCCTACCGTACGCACAGCGCGGGTGCTGGCGGCTTTGAAGTTCTCGAACGGAGCCCGATTCCAGGGCTGGTCACCTTCCAGCCTCAACAAACGTTCTGAAAGATAGATGAAAAGCGCAGGGAGCGTCAACACGCCGAACCGCCGGGGCGGGAAAACAGCTCGGTGGGCTGCGAGTCTGCGACCGGCTTATAGGGGCTGGGCTGTGGGAGTTATGGGAAGCCGGGTACCCACCTAGCACCTGGAAGATGGCGGCTAGCCTGGTCTCGCCGTTGGACCCTTGGCGAGCGCTCACGGGCAAGACGCGTCTTTGACTCGACACCGCCCGTGCCGCCCGCAGGCCGCCCACGGATCAACTTTAAGATGCATCGCAGCTGGGTGAGTACCCGGTGGATAACGGGCTCGGGGTCTGGGGGTCAGCGGCGGCGGCGGCACAGCCTGGCAGCTCATCGCCCGCAAAAGCCTGGCAGCAGGCAGACCACGAGCAACGAAGCACCCCGCAACAACAACTCTCAGGTGTTGCATGTGCTGCTGTGCATAGCGCTGGCGGATGGAGCGTGCCGCCTGCTGCTCCGCCCGCCTGGACCTGGCCCAGGCGACGCGGCAGCAGCGCTTGAGGCATGCGTCGGCGTGCGGCTGCCGCCAACTGGACCGCTGCCGCCAGGCGCCTGTGGGACGGGCTGCTACGGGCCCGGGCTGGCTACCACCGCGCTGGCGGGCACTGGCCATTGTGCGTGCCCACGTGCCTGGCAGGCGGCGGCACCACTGCGGCCGGCGCGCGCCGCGCTGAGTGGCTGGGCTCTACTGACGTGGTGCGACACCGTGGCTGCGACCGCAGGTGCGGCGGCACCGCGTGGTCCTGGTCCTAGCCATGTGTTTGTGTGCACGTGCCCCGCGCGCTGCTGGTGCCGCACATAAACCTGACGTTTCTTCTTGCTACACCCTCGCTCCCCACCACTCCCAGCCCCTTGCCGGATCCCGGCAAGGGTGGTGTATGCGCTAGCGGCAGCCTCCCGCAGATACTTGCCAGCATGCCGGAGCAATCGCCACGAACGGCGGTGGCAGCAGGCCGCCGTCCCCCGCCGGCGCTATGCTTACACCAACGCCTGCGAGCTGGCTTCAGTTGGCATTGAGCCCAACCCCGGCCCCCCCCGGGGGCGCGGCCGGGGTCGTGGCGGCGGTGCTGGGGGACAGGGTGGAGGCGGCGGTGCCGGGGCAGCTGGCGCGGTTGAGGGGCCGACAAAGAAGGGTGAGTCTCCTTGTGTGCACGGTATCTGGGCGGTGCCTGCCGTGCGCTATGCAGAGGGTGCCCAATTGACGTGCCAGCACCGCGTCACGCGCCACACACCCCACAAAAACGCGCCAACGCACAGCCACGCGCCCCAAGGGACTGGGCGGCGCATTGAGCGACAACCCTGGCCGCGACCAACGCCGTCAGTACCTGCTGCGCACCGTGGCCTCGTTCCAGACGCCGCTTCTCCTGAGCCGTCACTTCCAGGCGGTCTACCTCCTCTTTGCCATAAAGTGAGGGCTGGTTGTTGCAAATGCTGAGCATTGCGGCATGTTGGTCAAAGTGGTGCGTGCCTGCACCCGTTCCTCCGCCCCCTTAAACCCCCCGCTGCTGAGTTGAACCCCCAAACCAGAACCCTAAACCCCCGCGCTACTCCCCCCCAAACCCCAACTGCAGGCGCCTGTTTGGGGACCCCGTGTCGGGCGCACTGCCGCAGCGCGACCGGTCGTTCCTGGACTACGTGGCGCGCACGCAGTCCGGCCACCACGCCGGCGCAGACTGGATCAGGGAGGTCATGCGGCTGCTCGTGGAGACGCCGCACGGTGGCCAGCACACCGCGGTCAGCGCGGAGGTGCAAAACGTGTTTGGGGTGACGGTGCAGCGCGCGGCCGCCGACGCAAACTGGGCAGGGGGCGGCGCCGCGGCCCCGGCCGCCGCGGTGCCGCTGCCCGGCCCTGCGTTTGATGCGGTGCTCCAGCCGCACGCGCTCGCGCTCCCAGACGTGACCGGGGAGCTACTGAACGACATCGTCAGCGCGCACTCGCGCCAGCAAGCCCAAAACCTTCGTCGCCACGTGCGCAGCGCCCCCGACCGCTGGGCCACGCTCATTGCCGACCAGCTGACGGCCGCCTTTCGGGCCGTTGGCGCGCGCCGGCTGCTCGCCGTCGAGCACCGGGAGCGGCTGGCGCGCGCAATCGTCCGCGCTTTGCTTGGAGAGAGCGACGCGGATTGGAACGACGCCGCTTGGCAGCGCGGCGGCGCGATTTGGGGCGAAGCCGGCGACAGGGATGGCCTGGACGATGCGCAGCGCTCAGTGGTCACCGGTCTGCTGCGGCGCTGGCTCGGCCGGCGGCGGCCCGCCCTCGAGCAGCTGCTGCCCCCGAGCTACTACGGCGCCGTCGCCGGCGCCGGCGGGGTGCAGCAGCGCCACGGCGACCGCCACGGCGGCCTGTACCACTCCTCCACAGGCCGGCCCCAGTCGCTTCGCGACTGGATCGTGGGCAGCTTTCGGCCGATTGATGAGGCTGGGAGCGACGATGAGGATGAGGACGCCGCAATGGGTGGGCCTGGTGGAGACGGCGAGGCTCACAAAGGTGGGAATTATGCTATGCTGTGCTGTGCTGTGCTGTGCTGTGCTGTGCTGTGCTGTGCTGTGCTGTGCTGTGCTGTGCTGTGCTGTGCTGTGCTGTGCTGTGCTGTGCTGTGCTGTGCTGTGCTGTGCTGTGCTGTGCTGTGCTGTGCTTGCCTCGGCTTGCCTCGGCTTGCCCCTGCTTGCCCCAGCTTGCCTCGACTTGCCCCCGCTGGACTCGGATTGCCCCTGCTTGCCCTAGCTTGCCTCGACTTGCCTCGGCTTGCCTCGGCTTGCCCCTGCTTGCCCCAGCTTGCTGGCTGCTCCACCACCAGCCCCCGACCGCACTCCCAACCCCAAAAATCCCCACTCAGTGCTCACGATTGACACGGGCGCTGCTCTCATGTACCATGTTGCACGGCAGCGCGAGGAGTTTGAGGCGGACTGCAACGCCGGCGGCGGGACGACAAGCGGCGACGAGCGCTTCCCGGCGCTCCTCGCCGCTCGCCGGCGCGATTGGCTGGCAAGGCTGCGCGCTGCGGCCGCCGTGCGGACGGCCACTCGCGCATTCCAGGGAGTAGCCCCGCTGGACGCACGGGCAATCAACGACCTGCGCGGCGCGATCCGCGACCTCGCCACCCACGCCGCCGGCATAGCGCTGCCAGTCAGCGACGCAGAGCGCTATCCCCGGCTGGGGCTGGCCGTCCTTGAACAGAAGCGAGACGAGGCGCGCAGCACCGCAGCCGAGGCACGGCGGCGGCTGCAGCAGTCCCAGGCGGCGCGGGACGAGAACGCGCGTCAGCAGCAGCAGCAGCAGCAACAGCAGCAGCAGCACCAGGCTCGGTGGCAGCAGCAGCAGCAGCAGCAACAGCAGCTGCTGCTGCGGCGGCGGCTAAGGCAGCAGGTACCGCAGCCGCCCCATGCTGGGCCCGGGCGCGAGGACCCCGTCGTCGCCGCCCTGGCGTCGGACCTGGGCCCGCCTGCGGCGGCCGCGCCCCATGCGCATCCCCACGGCCAGTTTGCGCCTCTGGTGCCGCCGCGGCCGCGCGCCGCCCGTGGGCAAGCCGCAGGCGGCGCCGCTGCCGCGGCTGCCGGGGCAGCTACAAGCTCCGGGAGCGCGCCACCGCGTGTTGACCCTGCCGTCGCAGCCCTGGCCTCAGACCTCGGCCCCCCTGCGGCGGCTGTGCCCCATGGGCATCCCCGCGGCCGGTTTGTGCCTCGGCCGCTGGCGCAGCCGCCGCCACAACCGCCACTGCCAGTGTGGGCCACGCGCAAGGAGCGGCGGCAGCGGCAGAACCAGCAGCCTCAGCCGATGCAGCAGCGGCCGCCGCCGCAGGAGCGGCGCAAGGATGCGCGCCGCCGCGAACACGACGGCGCCCTGATCCGCCGCCATAAGGCGCAGGCCGACGCGGATCGTGATTGGTCCCACAGCCAGGCCAACGTGGACGCGCGCCTTGCTGAGCTGGATCAGCGCGTCGCACAGCGGTGGGGCATGCTCTCGCCGGCGCAGGCAGCTGCCTGGCACAATGGCATGGAGGCCGTCGGCGGCTTGCTTCAGGGCGCATCGCAGGCGCTGGCAGCGGCCGCTTCGGCGGCTGCACACGCCGTCCAGCACAGCCAAGCCAGCAGGCAGCTGTTGGGCCGGGCAGAGCTCCACCACGCCAACTGCAACGACATCAACCAGTCCGATGCACGGCGGCAGACCGCGCAGCAAGCCGAGCAGCGCGCCCGGACGGCCGCACAGCAACACCAACATGCCGAAGTGGCCGCCGCCACGCTGGCAGCCCAGGGTGTGATGCAGGCCAGTCAGCAAATACAGAACGCATTTGGCCTTTGGGCGCTTGCAACGGGTGATCTGTACGGCGCAGGCAGCGGCCGGCCGTACGGCGCACCGCCCCCGGGGCAGCCTACGCAGTCGGCCCGTGAGGCGAGGTTCCCTCGCCCGCCCCCGCCCCTGCAGCCCCAGCAGCCCCAGCCCCAGCAGCCCCAGCAGCCCCAGCAGCCCCAGCAGCCCCAGCAGCCCCAGCAGCCCCAGCAGCCCCAGCAGCCCCCGCCCCAGCAGCCCCCGCCACAGCTAACAGCTGATATGGCAGAGCGCATGGTGCGGGAGTACGAGGTCGACTTGACCCGGCTGGCACAGCACTTTGCGGCCGCGCAGCTGGAGGGTGCGCTTGAGCTGCTCGCACTGCTCGAGGCGGGTGGCGGCGGTGGCGGCGGCGGCGGCGGCGGCGGCGGCGGCGGCGCGCAGCAGGCCCAGCATGCGCCAGCGCCGCTGCCGCCAAACCTTTTGGGCAACCTGAGAGACGCGGCGCGTGAGGCCACCAAGATGCAGAGCGAAGCAGAGCACTTGGCAGATCTGCTGCAGAAGCACCGCTTCAGCGTCACGCCCCAGCCATCAATGGCGTGCGAACACCTGCAGGTCCCCCAGTCTGCTTTTGTCGAGGTGGGGGTTCTCGATGCGGCGGCGTGCGGCGTGCGGCGTGCGGCGTGCGGCGTGCGGCGTGCGGCGTGCGGCGTGCGGCGTGCGGCGTGCGGCGTGCGGCGTGCGGCGTGCGGCGGCGTGCGGCCAACCATGTTACTAATATTCAACACATGTGTCCCCTCCCCTGCCCAGATGGACCGGATCTTTCAGACGCGTGTTCTGGGCCACCAAGCCCCCGCTGCAGACGAGGACAAGGTGGGTGGCCGGCCGGCTGGTTGGCTGGTTGGCTGGTTGGCTGGTTGGCTGGTTGGCTGGTTGGCTGGTTGGCTGGTTGGCTGGTTGGCCGGGTATCTCGCGCGCGCGAGACGACTGGCTGCTCAGATTGCATGTAAGCCCCTCTTCAACCCCCCACGCACAAAGACCCATCACACTCCACCAAACCCCCCCTTTCCCCGCTCGCGCAGGCGGCCAAGTGGAGCCGCTGGTTCAAAGATCAGGGCTCCACGTTTGCACACTCCTTCAGCACGGACGGCGTGGTGGTGCACTTCCACCACACCGTGCCCGAAACTTCCAGGGTGGCCGTCGCCTGCAAAACGGCGTACCACGCCGTTATGGCGGCGCGGCTGGGCGGCCGCCCGCACCCCATCCCCGCCAGCACAGTGGCCGCTGCCAGGCGCGAGGCGTGCGCCGCGGCGCGCGCCGTCAGGCCAGGGGCTGTCGCCGCAGACGAGGAGGCGCGGCGGCACGCCTTCTTTGACGCGGTCCGGCGCTGCGGGGGCGACCCCCGCGCGGCCAATCTAGACCCCACGACGCTGGACTTTGACTGGGCGCTGCCGCAGCTGGACGAGCCGTACGTGCAGGCCTCCGGCGTTGACCCGGGCCTGACCTTTCCCATCACTGCAGCCTACGCCGCGCAAGGGCCCCGGGGCCAGCGCGAGGGCTTTTTCCGTTTCGGCGCTGACGAATGGCGCCACGGCTGCGGCTTTGCGCGCGACGCGCGGCAGCGCGAGCGCCGCAAGACCCACTCAAAGTTCCAAGAGTTTTGCCGCGTTGAGGGCGCACTGCCCTCCCCCCACACCACCGACCTGCACCAACTCATTAGCCGCATGGCCTGGGCTGCCTGGATTGCGGATGTTGGCAAGGAGCAGGTGTACGGCAGCTTGAGCGCGCGGCGCTCGCGCATGCGCGTTCACTGCTTCCTGCGGCCCAGGATGATTCACCGCGTGATTCAGGTTCTTCTTTGGCATTCCACAAACATTTTGGGGCGCTGGGGCGGCACCTGGCGCCGGTGGGTCACCGCCGGCGCAGGGCAGCCGGTGCCGCGGCCGCTGCGCGCGCTGTGCCTGTTCGGCAGCGCCTCGCTGGGCCGCGGCTCCCCCATCTCCCGCCGTGTTGTATTTCCCTCGAAAGAGGTCCACACCAAGGCGTGCGCCATGTACTCGCGGCGCGGCGTCGGCCGGCGCGGCTCGTTGACCGACTGGCACATGCAGGACGAGTTTCGTTCCAGCGGGGTGCACTCGCAGGCGGGGTGCTGGAATCTCACACTTGACGCATACACTCTTACTACACACACACCGGGCGGGCCTGTCGAACAGGCCTCCTGGGAGCTTGTTGCCTGCTCAAGGCAAGCCTGCCGGTCGCAGCGCGACGGGCAGCACGCGAAGCTCCCGGTGCAGCGCGACAAGAACGCGGCACGATGCATGACTGTGAAGGGGCTCTGCTATGTGCTTCGGCGCGAGCCGCCGGAAGCCTTGCGCCGCTCATGACAGCTGCCGTGTTTTCTTGTTGACCTGCATGCCCTTTGGATCCGGCGTTTTCAACCAACGCCCGGTGCCAGGCGGCTACGTGCCCACCCCTGGCAGCCTTTGGACCCCAAACGACACCCCAGAGCGGCGTGTGCCCCGATTCTACACGGCGGGGGCGGGGTGTTGTGAGGTTGTAAGGCTCAGTGCGCGGGACGCGTGCGTCCCCAGCGGTTTTCCTATTCAAATTCAGACGAGCGGGAACAAAGCACGGTCCAACATCGTTTCTGGGTTTCATAGCCTCATTATCAACGTGGCGCACATTGAAAACGACCTTGAATCGCCTTTGGTCGCCGCGGGTTTGACCAAACCCAGGCGTTCGGGCAGCAGCGCGCACTTCAAAGCAGGATGCAGGCCTGGCCGCTATGCGTGCGCAGCCGTGGTTCCGACGCGGCAGCAGCTGCGTGGTGCGTGGCGTTCGCGCCGCGGCGCGTCGGCACCGGCGGCGGCAGCGGCGGCGCAGCGGCGCGCGCTGCGGCGGTTGCCGGCAGCGCACTCGGGCTCGCAGCAGCGGCTGCGATGGCTTGGTGGTTACTCCGTGACAGCAGCAGGTGTGTGTGTTGCCGGCTGAGGCTCGCCTGGGGGGGGGAGGCGGCGGGCGAGCGGCAGCGCCGTCCCCATACGAACCCGCTGCTTCTGTCGATGTTGACCACGTGTTGACCGGGCCCCCTTGCTCGCAGAAATCCGGCCAGTGATGGCCGCAGCGGCAGCGGTGCGCAGAAAAAGCCGCAGCCAGCGCGTCCGACGCTGCACCCAGCCCCCGACCCCCGCGCCGCTGTGCTGGCGTCCTTGTGCGGCACGCTGCAGCAGCTGGCGGAGCGCCTGGCGCGCGCGCTCGCAGAGTGGGCGGCCGCCAGCGAAGCCGCCACCGCGGCCGCCTGCCGCGCCGCCAAGGCGGAGGGCGAGCTCGCGGCCGCGCGCCCCGAGCGCGCGGGGCCCCCCACAAAACCGGACGACCCAGCGGCCCCCGCCGGCGCCGAGCACGCCCAGCTGGCCGCGGCCGCGGCAGCGCGCGCCGCGCTGGCTGCCGACAACGCGCGGCTGCGGTCCCTGCTGGCGCGCCAGGCGGCGGCGTATGCGCGGGACGGCGAGTCCCTCTGTGCGGGGCTGGACGCCGCCAACGCGCAGCTGGCAGCGGTGGGGGAGCAGCTGAGCGCTGCGAGCGGCGAGGCGGCGCAGCTGGCGCTGCTGCTGGGGCCGCGGCCTGCGCAGGCGGCGGCTCACACCGCCTTCCTGCCGTGCGGAGGGCTCGATTACGCATCGGCCAGCAGCGCATCGGCCAGCAGCGCAACCTCCAGCGCGCGCGGCAGCGAAGACGGCGGGGCGCGCGGGGAGGGGGCCGCCCCGCCGCCGCCGCCGCCGCCGCCGCCTGCCCGCGCGTCGCTTCGGATCGTCACAGCACCGCAGGAGGCGGCGGCCCCGGCGCTGCCGACGGTGCAGCGGCCGCAGCAGCATGCCCCCACGCGGTGCGACGAGGCGGCGGGCGGCTCGCCTGCGCGGCGGCCCAGGACTCCTGGGCGGGAGTTTAGCGCCGCGGGGGGCGGCGGCTCGGGGTGCCGCCTGGAGACGCAGGCCTTCTCGCCGGGCGGCGGCGAGGACGAGGGGCCGCGGCGCGCGCCGCAGACGCCGCTGTCAGACGGCGGCGGGGGCGGGGTTGAGGTCCGGCGGGGCAGCGGCGGCCGCGACTGATGGAGCGCTGATGGGGCGCGGAGTAGAGTAATTTGGCATGGATCTGTTAGGGCGAAAAAGGTACCACAGGGTGCGGGTTTGAACCCGACCGGCAATCCCGCGCCGTCCACTCCCTAGAACGGAGCGCCGAGCGCAGCGCAGCGCGGGCGTCACCCGCTCTTGGGCTGCGCCCCCCCCTTTTTCCGTTGCCGCCCGCCCCTCCCCCGGGCATATCTAGGTTATCCCGTTGGCTTTATCAAGTTGGCGACCTCCTGTCGTCATTTCGTAGCTGTTCTCGTCCTCCTTGGGTACTTGCCGGCTAAAACGGTCCAGAGCTCGCTGCTCCTGCACCGCCCAGCAGCGATGGATCATCAGGACGAGCCCAGGGACGAGCCGGGACGGGCGGAACGCGGGGAGGAGGACGAGGAAGGCCGGCCCGAGCGGCGCCAGCGCGTCGAGGAGGGCGATCTGAACGCGCTGCTGCGCATCCTGGCCCGCCAGCGCGTCCTCGCGCTCGCCGAGCGCGCCCGCGCCGCGACGCACGCCGACCTGATCCGCGCGCTGCGCGAAAACGGCATGCTGACGAGGTGGGGGGCCCGCTGAACGTGTGTGCCCCGCGCCGTTGAGCCGCCCGCCCCGCTCCTTGCTGCCCCGCACCTTTGCCGCGCCAAGCGCCCGCCCGCCCGCCCGCCGCCGCCGCCGCCGTCGCGCCGCAGCGAGGAGGTGGCTGCGGCCATGCTGGCGGTGCCGCGCGGCAGCTTCGTTCCCGCTGAGTACAGGTACGGGCCCCCGCCCTCAAAAGCTTGTCAGAGTTTGTGCACCCCAACTCAGGACGAGGGGCCTGCATGCCCTGAGCTCAGTCGCTCGCATGCCGGTGGGAAGAGCAGGTCAACCTCAACCTGTCATCCGTCGGCACCGCGACCCCCCACACCCGCCCGCTCCCACGCGCGCGCGCCCCCTCACCCCCCTCCAGGGCTGAGGCCTACACCGACGCCCCCATCCGCGTGGAGGGGGACGGCGAGGACGGCTGGAACATATCCGCACCACACATGTGGGTTGGGGGGGGGCCAGGGGCAGCGGGTGGGGGGGGGCTGCTCGGGCTTGAGAGCAGCAGGAGCGTCATCACTCACCAGTGGGGGCGATGGCAAGCGTGCCCTGCCTACCGGCAGTGCCTGCCCTCGCCCCCACTCAAAGCTGCCGGCCCCGCGGAAACCCCCCCCACCCCCCATCCAAAGGCACGCGTCCATGCTGGAGGCGCTGCGCCTGCGCCCCGGGGACCGTTTCCTGGACGTGGGCTGCGGCTGCGGCTACCTGGCAGCGGCGGCGGCGATGCTGGTGCGCGGCCCAGCGCCCAACTGACGCGCGGAAACAGTCCCCAAAACCCGCGCCTTGAGTTGCCCCTGGCAGGCCTCCCCCAGTCCTGCCCTCCCACCACGCTGCCATGCGGAACAGCTCCCCTCACATCTTCCCCCCGGCACCAAGCACTCAACCACCAACCACTCAACCACCAACCACTCAACCACCAACCACTCAACCACCAACCGCCGCCCAGGTCGGCCCCAGCGGGCGCGTGGCGGGCTTAGACACGCGGTCCTATTGCGTTGAGCTCGCAGAGGACAACACCGCGCGGCTGAGGGACACCAGCCCCGACTACGCAGCGGCGGCGTGCGAGGCCGAGTTTGAGCGCCACAACGCGTTCCTGCCAAGCAGCAAGTACAGGGGGAGGTTCAACAAGGCGCGGGGGGAGGGGGGGAGGGGGTTGACGGGTGCACGCGCGGCGCTTTGCAGCAGCTCTGAGGTGGCGGTTCGGGCGGCTTTCAAGGTGGGCAGCCGGCCAATGCCCTGCCACCCCGTGCGATGGTGTCGAGCATACTGGCTGAATGCGCTTTGATCCCCCCGCCCGCAGGTCTGCATTGGTGCGGCGTGCCCGGAGGAGCGCGTGCACCTGCTGCTGCAGGTGGGGGGGCCAACCCGTACCGCTCAGCGCACCCCGGCGCTTTCCCTTGTCTGAGCCTGCGCCTGGGCTGCTGATTTGGGCCCCCTCGGTGCTCTCCAGCTGGCTTGGAGCCCCATCGCCTCTTTGCCCCACCACCCGCCCCAACCCCACCCCCAACCCCCTCCCCAACCCCCGCGCGCAGCTGCTGTCCGACGAGCCCGGCTCCCTGCTGCTGGCGCCCGTTGAGACGGACCTCCGACTCTACGAGCGCCGCCGCGACGGCTCGGCGCGCTTCAGCGTTGTGTCGTCGGTGCGCTTTTCGGAGCTGGAGGTGCCCACAGACGCGACCGTCGCGCTGGCCGCCGCAGACGACGCGCGGCGCGCGGCGCTGGCGGTCGCGGTGTCGGGCTCGACCTACGCGTCTGACATGGAGCGCGCGCTGGCCGCGGGCGCGTCTGACGCGGCCGGCGAGGCGCCGGCGGGCGCCGAGGAGAGCGGCGGCGGCGGCGACGGGGAGCTAAGCAGCAGCGGGGCGCTGGCCAACGGGGCGGCGGCGGCGGGGGCGGCGGCGGCGGGTGCAGGGCCAGGCGGCGGCGGCGGCGGCGAGGCGGCCTTTGCGCGCGTGTCAGCGCAGCTGGGTGCCCCGGACTACGTCCTCGTGGGCGCTGGGTGGCAGCTGGCAGCGCACAGGGCGGTTCTGCAGGGTGAGCGGGGGCCGGCGATTTGTGCTCGCTTGGCTGGGCTTTCACGGGGCGCTGTTTCCACTTGCGGGCGCGGGCCAACGCTCCCCGCCCCACCCGCCCGCGCGCCGCCTCCCCCCCTGCAGCGCGCTGCCCGCACTTCCGGGCGCGCCTCACGAGCGGCATGCGCGACGCAAACGGCGCGAGCGCGACGGTGCCGGAGGCATTCCCGCAGCGCAGCATCGAGGTGCGGCGCGCGGCCGCCTGGCCCTTTGGGACGCGCGCCCCGCACTCACCCAGGAGACCCACGCGGCTTGCTGCAGCGCCGTCCTCAAACCCACCCACGCCTGCCCAACACCCACCGCCCATCCCGACCCCCGCGCCTTTTCCTTGCGCACGCGCCGCAGACATGGCCCCAACTCGCCCGCCCCCTCAACCGCCCCCTCAACCGCCCCCTCAACCGCCCCCTCAACCGCCCCCTTAAAAAGGCCCTCCTGCGGTACCTCTACACAGACACACTGCCGCCGGGGCTGGACCCACCGGCGCTGGCTGATCTGCTGCACGCCGGCTGCTTCTACGGCTGCAGCAGGTGCGCGCGGGGGGGGGGGGGGGGGGGGGGGGGGGGGGGGGGGGGGGGGGGAGGAGGAGAAGGTCAGCTTCAGCGCATTTCGGAGGCGGGGTTTTGACTGGGCATGACGTTGACCGATGCTGGGTGGGCTCTGGCCGAGGGCACCAGCCTCTTGCAAAAGGCGGTCCGCACCGGCGGCGGCGGCTGCGGGATGAATGCGCCGTTCTTGACGCCCCAGCCGACGTAGACGTTGGCAAAGTGGCCGCCCCTGCACACACAGAACGCTCCGGGCCACTGGTTGCTGCGCAGGCCTGCGGCGCCGGGGGGCGGGCGGCCGGCTTCAGTTTGGGTTCCGATTGAGGGGGTCGCGCCGCTTTGCCGTTTGCATGCCGGCGGCGCTCCATAACCAGCGCGGCTGAGCAGGGCCTTGCTTCAGCAGCATGCTCCCAAGCAAGACGAGGACCAACCCCCCAGCGGCAGGCGCACCCGCGGCCTGGTACTTGGTGTGCTCCCCCGCGCTGCTGAACAGCGGGCTCCACGCCGCACCGCCCAGCACCTCTGCGTCCCCCTCTGCGGGCGCCAGCGGCTCCGGCCCCTCCTCGCCCTCCTCCTCCGTGTACTCGAATGTGTCCTCCTCGCCCTCGGGGGGCTCGCGGCGGTGCAGCGCGCAGCGGCCCTGGGCCTTGAGGTGTGGGTATCTGGGGCGGCGGGCGGCGGCGGGAGGGATCGAGGGACTGTGGGTGTGGGATGCGGTGCGAGGGCAGGCCCGCCGCTCTGGTGCGGCCAGGCACTCAGTGGGTGATGCCGTGCTTGCGTCAGTGCAAGGGCCACGCGCAGCTCCCTAATCCAGAATGAGTGTCTGTCGTGCCGCCCCGCTTCATGCCCCCCCCCCTCGCACCTGTGCGCCCAGTTTGCGGGTGCGCCCATCTCCCTCTCCGGCGGCGCCTCCCACTCCTCGGCCTTGTCCAGCCCGCCGTCCTCGTTCACCTCAAACAGGCCCACGGGGCAGAGCACGGTCGTCGCCGCGATGCGCGCGATCTGGGCGGTTTTGGCGGTGTTCATGGGTTTGTGGGTGCGGTTTCTTTTCCAGTCAACCCTGCATGACGCTGCCCAATCAATGCAGCTCTCCAGCCCACCTGCTCACGCCTTTGCATTCCTCAAAAATCGCCCCACACCCCCAGCCCCCACCCACCTGTGCGCGCAGGTAGTTTGCCTCCTTGCCGGGAAACACGGGGTAGGCGGACACCTCGCTGCCCAGCCGCCCCGTCAGCAGCTTCTTGATGCGCCGCGCCGCCTTGATCTGGGCGGGCGTCACGTGGGGCAGCTGCGTGAGGGGGCCGCCGGGGGAGGGGGCAGCAAAGTAGACGTAGCCGTTGGCGCCGCTGTTCCACTCCAGGGGGGCCTCGCCCTCGGCTGCGGGTGGCGGGGGAGGGGGGCCGTGCGGCACGTGAGAAGGTGCGGGTGGGGGTGGGGGAGTCAGCAGGCAAGGTGGCAGGGGGCGGCAAGGTCGAGGCAGCAACATGCGCCGCCCCCGCCCTCGGTGGCGCGCCCGCTCACGCTGCTGCTCCTCGGGCTCTGCGGGCGGGTTCTGCAGCGTGGTCTCAAAAACGTAGTAATCCGCATGCGTGCCCAGGAACTTGCCAAAAAACCTGGGGTCGTGGAGGGGCAGCGGCGCTGGCACGTGGGCTGGCATGCAGCTGGCACGTGCACACGGGCACTGCTCGACTGCACTTGGTAATCTACTGGCGGCCACACATTGTTTGCGGGGTTTTCAGTCCGCTGGCCGAGAGCTTCCCGCCCGCCCACCGGACGGTCGCGACGCCCAGCCGCGGGTCCTGCCCCAGCCGCTTGGCCGCCAGCGCCACGTCCACCGTCTCAGCCCGCCCCAGCCCCGCGCCGATCGCCTCGAACAGCCCGCCGTCGCCGGCGGTGTCCTCGGCCTCGTAGTCGTTGGGGGGCTCGAGGGGGAGGGCGTCGCCGGTATCGGGGTCGATGGGCGCCTCGGCAGAGCTGGGGGCGAGGGGCCGCGTGGGTTTGGGGGGCGCGAGGTCGCAGCTGAGTTTGCGCAGCAGCTTAATCGGCGGAAGGTGGCAAGGCATGCACGCGCGATTCAGCACCACCAGGATAGTATGCTCTTTGCACCACCAGGCACGCACCCGTAAAGGCTGGCGGTGGCGCGCGCCTTGGCAGCGTCAGAGGTGGCCTGTGCGTGTGCGCAGGTGCGCAGGTTGATTGAGTGGCGTACTGGGAATGCGGCCGCCGCACCGCAGCCGTCTGTGGCATGCATGCTGGCATGTGCCGAGCTTGCCGCCAGCGGCACCGCACCTCGGGCGGCACTGCGGCTGCTGCGGCAACCTCCTTTGCGGCCGGCTCGGCACCGGTCTTCTTCGCCAGCAGCGCTGTCTCCAGCACGTCGACGGCATCGGCGGGGCGCTGCTCCAGCACCTGTTCAGCGTGCGGCGCGGTAAGCAGTGAGCGAGCCGGGTCTGCGGCGGCAAGCTGGTTTCGCTTGCCCGGGGCGGCGCGGCGCGGCGCGGCGCGGCGCGCAGCACGCGGCCGAGTCGTGCCGCTGTTCCCCCGCCGCAGCGAAAGAGCTGCAAGCCACGCACCTTGGCGACCAGGTGCGTGAGCTGCTCGTAGAGCGAGCCGCGAGCGGTCGTGGGCACGCGCTGCACGAACGCCAGCGCCTCCTCCACGTCCGCTCCCGCCATGGTGGTCACGATTAGGTAAGCGTCTGCAGCTCGCGTGCGGTGTGAGGAGTTCTCCGCCGGGCTTCGATCACAGTGCGCGCGCGTTGACCCGCGGTCAAGAGCGCGCCTGGAGGCGTGGGTTGCGAGTGACGGGGTAAGCGGTACCTGAGAACGTGTGGAATCGCGCAGCGGGGATTGACGGTCGTGGATCGGCGGGGCTGGGCGCAGTGGTGCAGCACTGCAGAGCAGCTGCTGCAGGGCACCAGCAGTGCTGCCCTCTCGCCGGCTCGTTTTCGTCGCAGAGTGGCTTGAAGGCGTATTGGTTGCAGTTGCCGAACGCACCGTGCGCTCGACCACACAAAACATGCTCGCGTGGTGAGCGGGGCGCCTGGCTGGCACCGCGGGTTGGAAGCCCTGGATTTAGGGTGGCGTATGCACGCGGATTGCGCGACCACTAACCGGCCGGACTGTGCTGCTCGCCCGCCTCACGTACAGGTGCCGCAGCGGCGGCGCGCCAGCCGCCGCCGCCCGCGCCGGCGCTCCCGCCGCCGCGCCCCTCGCGGCCGCACGTTCGGCCGGCAGGTGCGGCGGCATGCGCGCGTGCGCGCTGCTGCCGCAACGGGCAGCCGTGCCGCTGATGCCTGGCCGCACGCCGTTGACGTGCGCGGCCCCGCGGCTGTGGGGGCGGCGGAGCCCCGGCGTCGCGGTTGCGGCGGCCGAGCCCCCCCAGCAGGGGGGCTCTTGGATGTCCCCCGAGGAGGCTGCGGCCTATAAGGAGTTCCGCGATAAGAGGAGTGAGTGGGCCGGTTGGTTTGGCGAGCCGGGGCATGCGCTCCTCTGCCGAATCGGGTTGCAGTCCGCCTATCACTTCGAGGCAGCGTCAGCCCGGTCTGCCTCTTTGACCGCGCGCAGTGCACGCAACAGCTTTTGCGGCGCGGCCGACGCAGCTGACCACCCACAACGCAACGAATCCCGCAAACACAGAGGCGCAAAAGCAGCAGCAGCGGGAGGAGGTCAAGCGGCGGCGCACCTTCGACCCCCTCAACCCCCGCGCCGCGCCGCCGCCAAAGATCAGCGTCGCGGCCCCGCCGGGCGCCGCGGCGCGGCCGCGCCTCACGCCGCAGCAGCTGGCCGGCCCGGGCGCCACCCCGCCCGCGTCCCCGCGCGAGGCGGAGCTGCGGTCGGGCGCGCCGCAGGAGCCGGAGATTTCGGACCTGGTGGCCTCGCTGCTGGACGAGGGGGGCATCCCCGAGGTGGAGGCGCTCCCCGACGACGACGACGGCGGCGACGGCGGCAGCTTTGCCGATGCGGGGAGCGACGCCGAGGCCGCCGCTGCGGAGGCCGCGCTGCGGCGGCAGCGGGTTCGCGTGCCGCCGCGGCGGCGGCGGCTGACGCCGGCGCAGCTGCGTGCGGCGTCGCTCGTGCAGAGTGCGGCGGCGGAGCTGGCGCAGGCTCAGGCGCAGAGCCAGACCAGCCAGCAGCAGCCGCTGCGCCAGCAGCCAGCCGCGGCCGCGGCCGCCGTGTCGCAGCCTGCTCAGCGGGCGGCGCCGGCCCCCGCGGCCTCTGCGGCTTCAGACGCCTCCACCGACGAGCAGCTGCTGCAGCAGCTTCTTGGCGGCGACGCGTACGGCGGCGCGGAGGACGACGACATCGATTGGGAGGCCCTCGGCCAGTTTGAGGAGTTTGAGGCCGCGGCGCAGAAGGAGCGGGAGGCGCAGGAGATCGCGCGGCAGCGGCGGGAGGCGCAGCAGCGCGCGGCAGCGGCCGCGCAGGCGCGGGCGGCGCCGGGCCCCGCAAAGCAGGAGGCGGGAGCGCCGGCTCGGCAGCAGCAGCAGCAGCAGCAGCAGCAGCAGCAGCAGCAGCAGCAGCAGCAGCAGCAGCAGCAGCAGCAGCAGCAGCAGCAGCAGCAGAAGCAGAGGGCAGCGGCAGAGCCTGGGGACGTCCTGGAGCGCGATGTCGCCTCGCTCGAGGGGCTGCTGGGCCTGTTTGAGGCGATGGAGACGCGCAGCAGCGCCGGTAGCACCACCGGCGGCGGCGCCGGCCGGTCGGCGCCGGCGCGCTCGGGCAGCGACGGCGCCAACAACGCGGCCGGCGGCGTGCTGGACGAGGACATTGACTGGGGCGAGGTTGAGAAGGCGCTGCTGGGGGAGGGCTGGGAGGACGCCCTCATCGCTGAGCTGGCGGCTGACCTAGGGGAGGGCGAGGAGGGCGAGGGCGGCGGCGGCGGCGGCGCGGCGGGCGAGGATGAGGAGGAAGGCGTGGAGCCGTGGGCGGATGACGTGACGACGCTGCTGCTGGGGCTGGTGGAGTCGGCCCACCAAAAGTACCTCGAGGGGTGAGCGGGCGGCGGGGCGGACTGGGGGGGGGGGGGGGGGGGGGGGGGGGGGGGGGGGGGGGGGGGGGGGGGGGGGGGGGGGGGGGGGGGCTTGCGGTGTGGGCGAGCCGGTCCAGGCCCCCCGCATGCGTACGCTGAACGGGCTTGGGGGCGCACCCGGCACAAGGGCCTCGTGCGACGCGCATGCACACCGCCCGCCTCGACGCTGCGCGCTGCGCGCTTTCCCGCCTGAAAAACTCACAATGCGAACACTCGGCGGCCCATTCGCCCCGACCCCGCAGCCCGCTGCTTGAGGAGGCGGTTCTCGAGGACGCGCGCGCCGCGTCGGTGTGGGGCGCGCCGTTTGCGCTGCTGGTTCTGGACGACAGCCGCCAGCAGCGGGTGGAGTACGCCAACGCCGCTGCGGCGGCGCTGTTTGGGCGCGACTACCTGGAGCTCTTCGGGACGGCGGGGCACGAGCTGGTGGCGCGGGACGAGCAGGCGCAGGTGCGGGCTGTGCGCAGGGGCGCGCGCATGGTGTGGGCATGGTGGGTGCATGCACGTGCACCGGGGGTTTGGGGGGGGGGGATGGGCTGTGCTGCAGCGGCCGTCCTCGAGGGGTGCGTGCTGGAGGCGTCTGAACGCGCACCGCCGCCGCCCCCCGGCCGCGCTCCCGGCGTGCAGGCGGACTGGGCGTTTGCGCTGCGCGAGGCGGACGAGTCCCTCAGCCGCGCCTGCACCGTGCCCACGCTGCGCTTCGCGGGCGCGGGGGGGCGCGCCGCGGTGGCGCGCGGCGCCGTGGTGTTCCGCGTGGACAGCCTGGAGGGCACGCCGGTGGCGCAGGCGGTGCTCATCCGGGACTGGGCCTTTGAGTCGTAGGCCGGCAGCGGGGCCGCCGTACCGGGCGGTACCGGCGCGGCCGCCCACTTATGCGCAGGCCCCGGACGCCGGCGCCGCCGCCGTTGGCTGTAATGCGCCTGGACGCAGAGCAGATGAATGTTGCAGCATCAGGGAATTGGGCCTGCGGCAATTCGCGCCCCCCGCGGTTGCCGAAGGGCGGTCGGGCGGCGGGAGCGGCGGGGCCGCGGCGCGCAGGCGGCGGGCACCCAAAGTCGGCGCGCGCGGGCGGGCCCCACACCAAGTCAGCCGCGATCCCCGCCCTCGAACATTGTTTTCCGGGCGACTCGCTCCATTCTGCGCGGCAGAAGCGCGCCTGTCACGCGTTTGCTGCCCGCGGGGGGCAGGTCAAAGCGCAGCGTGCCCCAGCCCAGCGCCCACGGGCGGGCCCCGTTCACCTTTTAAAGCAGAGCTTAGAGGCCCACCAGCGTGCCGGGACCCCGAGGCGGCCTCGACGGTGCGTGCAGCGCGCGCGCCACGCCCCGAGCGGCCCCTCGATTGAAAGAGCGTGCCGCCGCAGGCCCAGCAGCGCTCGCCACCCGCCCGTGCCCTGGCATTCCGTACCCAGTGGATGCAGCCCTCCAATCAGGGGGCCGGCACGGCGGCAGCGCGCCGGCCCTGCGCCGCAGGGCGCGCCATTTTGCGCCGCGCCGATGCTGCCTGCGCCATGCGGCGTGCATCCCGGCGGGGGCGGCCCCCCAACGCCCCCCACCCCCACCCCCCACCCCAACCTCAGCGCAGGCATGGACTTCCTGCACGCGCACGGCCTCGATCCGGCCGCCGAGGCGGCAGCGATTGCGTGCGCCGCCCAGGCCGGGCCCCTCGCGTCCCTGCCCCTGGGCGGCGGGGTGGGCGCGTCGTACCTCGAAATGGACGGCGTCTTCGCGCCCGGCTGCGGCTTTGGGTCCGCGTCCAGCTTCCTGCTGCCCGACGAGCTGCCCTCCCCACTCGACGGCGGCCGCGCCGCCAAGCCCCCCGCCGGCGGTGCGCTGCTGCCGCCGCCCGGACTGCTGCCGCTGCCGGACGACGCCGCGGCGCTCGCGGCCGCGGCGCGGCTTGGCGGCGCGCAGCTGCACCCCGTGCCGGCCGACCCTGGGTCCATGTACTCAGACTACACCGCGCTCTGCGCCGGCGACGGCGCCAGCGGCGGCGTGGAGGCGCACCAGCCGGCGCTGCACGTGCCGCAGCACTTCGCGCACCACCACCAGCACCAGCAGCCCCTGCCCCTGCACCAGCACAGGGGCCAGTATCACCACCACAACCAGCAGCAGCACCACTACCAGCAGCAGCAGTACTACTACCACCAGCAGCAGCAGCAGCAGCAGCAACAGTACGCTCAGCAGCAGCAGCAGCAGCAGCAGCAGCGGCTGTACCAGCTCTGCCTCCTCAGCCCAGAGACGGGCCAGCCCATGCGCACCGCGACCAACGAAGACGCGGAGCACCTGGCGCGCCTGATGGAGAGCGAGAGCAGCGGGCTCAGCACGGCGGCGGGGCCGCTGCCGCGAGCGCTGTCGTTCGTCGTGAACAGCGCCGGCGGGGTGTCGCGCGGCGCCGGCGCCGGCGGCGCGGAGGAGGGCGAGGGCGAGGAGGTAGGCGGCCGCGACCAGGCAGCCAGCGCAAAGCGCCAGCGGACCAGCAAGAGCGGCGCGGCCGCGCCCCGCGCGCCGCCGCAGCAGCACCGCCAGCGGAAGGACGAGGCCGGGGCCGCGCCGGCCGCTGCCGCCGCCGCCGCCGCCGCGCTGCGGCGCGCGCCGCCGCCAAAGCCTGTCGGCGACAAGCGCACGGGCCCGTGCACGCACTGCGGCGTGGAGGAGTCGCCGCAGTGGCGCAAGGGGCCGGCGGGCAAGCCCGTGCTGTGCAACGCCTGCGGCACGCGCTACCGCCGCACGCACCAGCTGGGCCCCGCCGTCCCTTCCTCCGTCTACCGCCAGCAGGCCGGGAGCTCGGGGAGGCGGGGGGCGTGACCCGGCCGGCGGCGGCGGCGGCGGCGGCAGCCGCAGCCGTGGCGGCGCGCGGCTCGCGCCCCTGGAGAGTGCATCCCAGGGGCGCGGGCACGCCGCGACTGCGGCACTGCAGGGCGTCGAATCATGATTGCACCGGCTGCCGGCGCCACCCCGGCCTCGGGCCGCCGCCGTTTCAATGCCGCCGTGCGCGGATGCGTTTCAGCGGGCCATGTGGCATGTCGTCGTGCACCCATCTCTCCCTCCCTCTCTCCCTCCCTTTCCCCCTCCCTCTCCCCCTCCCTCTCCCTGCCCCCGTGTTTCTTATTCCTCCATGCCCGCTCGTCCCCAGCCGTCTGTTTATCGTCCCTTCTCAGGCCTTGCGCCGCGGCCGGCCGCCGCGCTGCCCTCACCACTGGCGTGTGCCACGCTCGCGGGCGGCGCGTCATTGCGGGAAGCGATTCCCCCGGCAGCGGGCCAAACCCTATCGGCTCCGGCCGCGACCGCTTGCGCGGCGCGGCGAATGCGCCCCCGCGCCCCTCCACACGGCGCTCGCGTGAGCGCGGCGAAACGAACGGGTCCGGGCCCCCGACACCATTGCTCGCCTGCGTCTGCTTTGTCGTCCTTTGATGTCCCATCTTTTTTACCTTGACGCAGACAGGCAGACGCAGACGCAAACAGGCAGACAAACACACCAGACCAACGCACAGACACGAGACACCGCGTCCGCAGCCCGCCGCTTTATGCGGTCCCGCGAAGAAAACAGTCAAAACACGCATGCGGGGTGAAACGATGACCCAAGCCGACTTTGTCACGAGAAATCAATAAAAAAAGCAGTGGTTGGTTGGAGGCGAAAAGGCAGATCAGACTACGAGTGTGCCGGGCGCCCCCAACGACGGGTTGCGCAAACTCCCGCAGCCGGCGTACCCTCCACGCCGCCGCGCACAGACGCGGCAGCGATCACTCGCCGGCCGCACCGCCGCCCAGCGGCCACGGCATCATCAGCGGCGGCAGCGGCGCGGAGTCGCCCCTTGCGCGCAGCGCTGCCTCCAGCAGGGCGCCGGCGCGCAGCACCGAGGCGTCCGCCCAGGCGGGGCCTATCAGCTGCAGCGAAACAGGCAGCGGCGGGGAGGCGGCGGCGGCGGCGCCGCTGCCGCTGCCACCGTCTGCGGGGTCCACTGTTGAGATGGGGACCGTTATCGCGGGAAGGCCAAGCATATTCGCCTGGATGGAGAACCTGAGCAGCCGGCCCGTGGTGGGGAGGTGGAGCAGGCCTGCGGGGTTTGGGGGTTTGGGGGTTGGAGCTCAGGGTTTGGGTGCGTGGCAGTCAGTGGTGGGGGGCAAGGGGCCAATAGATTTACTAGACACTAGGCGGTGGCGTGGATATGCTTGGCTGCGCCGCCGCGCCCCAAGCGCGCCGGCCCCCTACCCTCACCCGCGCGCTCCGCTCCGCGCGCCAGCCTGGGCGCGAGGCACGCCGTCGCCGGCGTCGCGATGAGGTCGCACCCCCCAAACGCGCGCCGCCAGTGGTGCGAGGCGCGGCGCCGGACGCGGAGGGATTGGAGGTAGTGGCAGGCCAGCAGGCGCGAGGCCAGGGCCAGCACGACGCGCGTGTCCTCGTGAAGCTGCCCGGGGGCGGGGGGAGTGGTGTTTGGTCGGGGCTGGCTTCAGCAGGTTTGTGTGGGAGGGAGGCGAAGGGTGAGAGGGGCGGTTCAGGTTGGGGGTCGTTCAAACTGGGCGGGCGGTTCTTGGCGGAGGCGAGGGGATCAGGCGGGCGGAGCACGCCACAGCAAGCGGGGGGGGGGGGGGGGGCACCCACCTGGCGGCGCAGCGCTGGGGCCGACCAGACCCATCGATACACAGAAAACAGCTCGCTCATGATAACCAGGGTGGACGCAACCCGCAGCTGCTCAAGCTCCGGAAGGCGCACGGACACGATGGTGGCGCCCAGGGCGGTCAGGGTGTCCAGGGCGCCGCGGCACGCCGCCACGACGGGGGGGTCGGCGTCGTTGAACCACTGGGGAGGGGGGGGGGCGTGAGGATGATGGGTTGGGGTTTGGTGTGTGGTTTTGCTTCCGGTCTTTCCGCGCGTGAAGGCTAGCACCTGCCGGCGCTTTGGCTGCGGCCTGGCGTGGCGCCCCCCGCCGTCGCCCCCTCCAAGCCCCCCTCACCGGGTCGTACACGCCCACCCGCACGCCCGCCAGCGGCCGGGCATCGGCCAGCGCGCGCGCGCCGCCGCCGGCGAGGAAGGGCGCGGGGAACAGCGCCTTTGGCAGCGCCAGCGGGGGCCGCGCCGCCGCGTCCTCGCCCATGCCGGCGTCAAACGGCGGCGCCGCCGCGGCCGCCGCCACCGCCGCCGCGGCCGCCGCGACCTCCGCCGCCGCGCCCTCTGCGGTGGTCGAGCCCGCGGGCAGCGCGCCGGGCGGGCGCGGCGGCGCGGGGCTGCCGGGCGGCGGCGCGAGGGGCGAGCGGGCGCAGCTGCCGAGGCACGCCATTGCGGCGTACGCCAGCAGCGCGTCGCCCACGGTGCCCGCTGGTGGGGTTTGAGGGGGTGGGTCGTTTTCGCGCGTTGTGTGCCGGGTGTGGCGGGCGCGGCGCATTTTTACAGGCAAAGCAATGGGCTTGGCATACCCAAACCCCCCCCCCCCCACCCACCCAGCGGCCCCAGCGTGACCATGGAGGCGTTGTCGTTGTCAGCAGACATGCGGCCCTGGGGGGGGAAAGCGGGGGGTTGGTTATTGGAGGTTGGTTATTGGAGGGGCCAATGCTTGCGCCGGTATCTGGGTTTGACACCCAAACACAATACCTGCGTGGGCTTGAACCCCACCACGCCGCAGAGCGCCGCGGGGATGCGCACAGAGCCGCCGCCGTCGGTGCCAATGGCAAAGGGGCACACCCCCGCAGCCACCACACAAGCGCTTCCGCCGCTGGGGGGGGGGTTGAAGGGGTTGGCAGCGGCAAGAGAAGTTTGGCGTTGCAAGCGGCGGCGAGGGAAGAATTAGCATCGCCGCAGGGTCATCGGCATTGGCCAAGTGGCCGGTAGCAACGTTTGCAGCTGGAAAAAAGCCCCCAACCCGTAGCGGCGCCCGCACCTGGACCCCCCCACGATGCGGCGTGGGTCAAAGGGGTTGCGCGCCAGGCCCTGCTTGCAGCTGATGCCCGTGGGCAGCACGCCAAACTCCTGATGGGTGGTTTGGGTTTGTGGGGTTTGACCATGCTGTGGGGTTCTGGGGTCATTGCATGCTGCGTTGGCTGCAGGCATTTGGGGTCTGATGAGAAGACCGAACATATGGCCGGCTGCTCTCAATTGCAAAAAACACAATACTCCGCCTGTTGACTCGCCTGCATCTGCGTCTTGCCTGGCGGTCAAAATGGGCCGGGGGAGGAGAGCAAGGGGTGGGGGTTTAATGAGTCGGGCCTGCTCGATGGTTGCAGCAAGCTGTGCTGAGAGGTCGCAAGCGGCGGCCATCGGTCAGGGCGGTGCCCAAAGTGCGCGCGCAGGGGGGTAAGCGGCCTACCGATGCATACAGCCCCCAGGGAGCGAAGCGCCGCCACCGCCGGCGCCTCGTGCGCCACCTCCGCCACGGGGCCGCGCCTTGATGGGTTGGGGCGAGGAGGCCGGGGGTTTGCACGCGGCGTGAGAGCGGTTTGGGGGTTGGCGTTGAGCGTGCACTGGCGTGTGCCTGCAAGCCAGCAGCCCAGTATGGAGCAGCACCCCCGATCAAGGCAGCGCCGCTGGTGCGAGCGGGGCGGGGTCAACGGCCGTGGCGCGCCCCGGCGAGGGAATCGGTAACCCAAAGCGTGCCCACATGTGCCCCAGGAAGGTCGTGCCGTGCCCGGTTTCGTGGGCGTAGGCGGGCACCGAGTCCTTCACCGCAAAGGGCACGCCGTCCAGCACCGACAGCGGCGCGCGCGCCGCGTAGCGCGCCGTGGCGGCCGCCGCCTGCGCCCTCAGGTGGTCGGGCCGGAAGTCGCAGAGCCACACGCGCTGGGGGGCGCCGGGGGCGGTGAGGAACGATATGAGCGCCTCGGCCACGTCGGAGGGCGTCACGGCGCCTGCGGCGGTTGGCCGGGGTCGCGGCGGTTGGGGCTGCTGGCCCCAGGTCGCAAGGGGCGCCGAGGCAAAAAAGGGGATTAGGGGCGCGGCGTGCGAGGGGGAGCGGCACCGGCGCGGCTCCCCGGCCGCACACGCCCTCAAGCCCGGGTGCAGACGGCTTGAGCGCGTGCGGGCTTCGACCCTGTCGGCTGTGGCAGCGCACGCAGCGGCGCGCGCACCTTGGCGGTATGCGTTGTGGTAGTCCAGCACCGTCGCCCGCCTGGGCTCGGCCCCCTGTACACCGCCCTCCCCGCCGCCGCCCGCGCCTGACCCGCTGGCCCGCCCGCCGCCGCCCTTTGCCGCGCCCCCGACCCTGCCGGGGCGCCTGGGGTCGGCGCCGAGGGCGGACAGCGCCGCGTTGACGCGGCCCGCGGGGCTGGCGGCGTCGGCGACGCGGGCCGCGGCGCCTTCGGGCGCGGTGGGCGGCGGCGGCACACCGCTAAACCTGGGGTTGGGTTCGGGCGGGGGGTGGTTGGGGGCGCGAGCTGGCGCGCACGGCGCAGCTGAAGGCTGCGCCCGAGTGGTGAAGGCAGTGCCGCTCACAACTGGGAGCGCATGCGGTGGGAACTGCGCCCCCGCACTCACTGCGGGGCCTCGGGGACGATTGCAGCCATCAGCTGCAGGCGAGCGTTGGGCGCGGCGGGGCAGGAGGTCGGCCGGTGCGTTTGGGCGGCGCAAAGCATGGTGCAGGCGGCGCGCAGCGCAGGGTTGGCTTTGCCGCATTTGGCCCCGGCCCTCCCTCGCACACCTGCGGCACGCCCGAGCGGCTCATCGTGGCGCGCTGGACGAGCGCCCCCGCCGCCGCCGACTCTGCGAGCGCGCGGTACGCGCAGAGCGCGGCGCCCGTCAGCGGGGGCCCCGCGAGGCCCCCGAGATCGTAGGGCGCCGCACTGACGTCCGCTTCCGTCCATAAGGCCGCTGAAAGGAGTGGCATCTGCGTAGATGGACGCTGGCGACGCCCGAGACCGCGATCTGTCCAGGACGCTGCGCGCGGCGTTTGAGAGGCCTGGCGAGGGCTCCTAGAGGTACCGATCGCAATGGGCGTGGGGTGCGGGGCCTGCGGCTTGAACCCGCTGTGCGCGCCGCGCGGATAGAGCTCAGCTGCGCCGCCGCCGGCCGCCGCTGGCCGCTGGCCGCTGCTGCGTGTGAGGGCCGGCTCTCAGAGCGGCTCCGCCACGATACAGCTGGCAAATGAGGCGTGTGTTGGACGGGGCGGCGCCTGCGGACATACATCAACGTGCCGGTGTCGCCACTTCGTGCACTGCAGTGCCGGGTGCCCCGCGCCGGCGCCGACCGGTCTTCTCCCAAACCCCCCGCACGCCATCCGGCATACGACCGCTGTCGATACGTGCTGCCCGATACCGCATCGAAACCGGGGGGCCGGCTCCGGAGCTCAACGAGAGCCGCCGCGTAGCGAGCTCGGCAGCAGCGGCCTCAGCGCAGCGCTTGCATGGCGCCCCTATCAGCCGGTGAGGGCGTCCTGTATTCATCGCACGCGCCTGCGGCGAGCGAGGCGGCCTGCGCGGCTTGTATCTTGGGCCGGGACGCGATCTTCGGGCGCTTTTTGGCTGACCAGCCCCTTTCCCCGCCCCTCTGCTCGCAGACGCGCGCTGTGGGCATCGCCGGGCGGTCCACGCCGCGGCACCTCGCGCCCCACGCTCTGCAGGCGCAGCCAGGTGCGCCGCCGAGCGCGCCGCCGCCGCCGGCACCGCGCGCAGCCCGGACCGCGGCGTCGGCACCCCACCGAAACCGCAGCCGCCGAACCCACCCAACCCAACCCCGCCCCACACCAAAACCTCAACCCCCCAGGCCTGCACGCCGCCCGCGGGTCGCCGCCCGCCCGGCGCCCGCGGCCCCCTGGGCGACGCGCCACGCCTACCCCGGCCCCGGCAGCGCCGGCAGCTGCGAGGAGGGCGACGCGCCCCAGCCGCCCGCCGCGCGTCCGCTGCCCGTTGGCAGCGCCGCCTACTTTGCGGCCAAGTCCGTCCTGCAGTCGTACGACGAAGACGCAGAGGGCTGCTTCGAGGCGGCGGCCGCCCGCGCCGCGCGCGCCGCGCGGCGCGCCACGCTGCGGCCCGCGCCCGGCAACCTGGAGGGCGCGCTGGCGCCGTGGCTGGCCGCCGATGCGGACGCCGCCGCAGCGCGCGCCGCGGCGGCGGTCAAGGCGGCCGCGGGGCGGGTGCCCCCCCACCGCTACGCCCACCTGACGGCCTGGCTCGCAGCGCGCGCGGACGGCGCGGCCGGCGCCGTCGAGGCGGCGTTCGAGGCGCTGCAGCGCGAGCGCGGCCTGCAGGCGCTGCCGCCGCACCCCTGGGCGCGCGCCTACGATGAGGAGGCCCACGGGGGGGAGCTCACCGGCGGGGCCGGCGGCGGCGCGGGCGCGCTGGGTTCTCTGTGACGCCCCTTGCCTGCCTTGTGCCCCCCCTCCCCCCCTCCCCCCCCCCCGCAACCTGTGGCTTAACAGTCCCTTCTGCAGTGCCCCCTCCTTCCTGTACTCCCCCGCGCTTGGGCCGCATTCAGAGGGCCCCTCGACCCCTGAAGCATCGGCGCCCAAGGCGAGCCCCCTGTTGGTTGAAACTCGATCACTCCCCATGTTCAGCTTCCCGCAATAACAGCTTCCCGCAATAACAACTAACAACCCAGCCGTAGCCGTTTGTGTAAACCCCATCGTGCCGCCGCAGTTCGCGCTGCCTCATGAAGCTGTCCGCCCGCCGACCAACCTGCTGGCGCTTTGTGGCCCCGTGCCAAACACCAGACCGCCCACGCAGATCGCACCGTGGTCGGGAGAGTGTAACACCGCTGCCAAACCCGTGTTGCCGAGGCTTGCCCAAAGGCCTGCACAGCAGGCTGGCGGCCTTGCGGGAGCCCTACGGGGTCAGGCAGTTGCAGGGAATGCATGCAGGACAAGACAACATATCCCGTGTCAGACACCCTGTAAAACTGCGCCAGGGGCGCGGGGCGCGCGGCTCCCCTCCCCCCCTCCCTCAGTCATCCCCCCCCGTGACGTATCTGACCTGCTCCAGCAGCGCCTCGAGGCCGCGCCCCTCCGCCTCTGCCGCCTCCCACATCTCCTTTTTGACCAGCACCGCGTCCGCGCCCGACAGCCGCGCCTTGCGCGCGTCCTCCAGCCCCTTGGCGCCGACGAGGCTGATGGCCCCAAAGGGCATCTCCCCCAGCAGGCCGTGCGCCAGGTCAGAGGCAAAGCCGGGCAGGGACACGCTGATGCCGACGCCGATGTTGACGCCGTAGAACACGACACCCATGCGGGACAGGCCCTCCAGCTCCTGGGGGTGGGGGGGGGCGGTTTTGGGGTGGGGGGTTTGGGCCCTCGTCGGCGCGGGGTGCGGCGGGGGCCACGCTGGGGTGCTGAAGGGGTGGGTGCGGGCAGCCCGCACCGCTGCAGGTGTGGGCAGCGCGCGCGCGATGCCGCCACCGCGTCCCACCGCCGACACGCACCCTCGAGTTTACGATTTCAACAGGCGCGTCCAAGCCCAGCGCCGCTGAGAAGCTGCTCATCACAGCGGTGCCGCGCCCGTTGACCTGTTTGTTATTTGTGAGGGGGGGGCAGACGGCAGCGTAGCACGCGTCTCAGCGCCGTCCACCGACTCGGAAGCAAGCACACCATGCTCTCGCCACCAGAGCGGCCCCCGGGCCCCCCCCCAACCCCGCCCAAAAAAACGCCTCCCACCCCCACCTGCGCGATCACGCCGACCAGCCCCGCCGCGCCCGCCTCCTTTGCCTCCACCACCTGCAGCGGGTGGATGCACCAGTCGCGCGCCAGCACGGGCACCCTGACCGCCTGCGTCACCGCCCACAGGTCCTTGCTGCCCTCGGGGGTGTCCTCCGTGTCAATGCGCACCACCAGGGCGTCAGCACCCTGGGGGGGGGGAGGCGCGGTAAGGCGCACGCACAAGGAGTAAGATACGCGGTGCTGGGCTCACACGCGGGCAGCAGCAGCAGTGCTCTCCGGCTTTGGCCGATTCCCTGGCGTGCGCTGCCTGCGGACTCAAACAGCACGAAAACAGCCCCGCTCACCGCCGCCACCGCGCGCTTTGCGAGCGCCGCGAGCTGCGTCGGCGTGGCGGAGGGCGAGGGGCGCGCAATCTCCACCACGAGCGCGGCGCGGCCCTCTGTGCTGGTGATCTGGCTGATGAGGCGGGACAGCCGGTAGGGCGGGTTGACCGGCGCCTGCGGGGGTGATTTCGCGGAAGAAACGGGCCTTTAGGGGGCGACGTGAACGGGGCACTGTGCGGCTGCAGGGGGTTTGCAACCTCCCAAAAAACTGGCCAGGTGGCAGCCCTGTCTGCGGCCTTACGAAGCAATGGGACGCCCCTCTGCCCGCGCGTGCCTGTGTGGCCGACTGCAGGCGCTCGTCCAGTGCCTCCATTCCCAGCTCCGTCAGCTGCGACTCGACCTGACGCTGCTTGCGCCTAGTGTGGGCGGCGGTGGGGGTGAGGGGTGGGTGTTGGGAATTGGGGGCAGCGACTTGGTGCGCATGCCAGCGGCGGCATGCCTCGTGCCGCCGGCCGCAGCGCGGGTCTGAACCACGGCGCCGCCTGCTGCTGCCAGCACCATTGGTGCCTTGCTCACTTGATGGTCGCCGAGAGGTGGTTGTAGGATGTGCTGGGCGCGTCATCAGCCCCGCCACCGCCAGCCGCTGCCGTGCGGCACCGCTGCCCACGCGCCACCGCCGCTGCGCCGCCCAGCGTGCCGCAGCGTGCCGTGCAGGCGCGGGGCACGAGCGAGGGCGCGCCAGTCCATGCTGAAAGCTGCGGTCTCGAAGACACGCTCGCGCGCTGCTGCATCGAGGGAGGAGCCCTGAAGGGCGCCGAGATCAGCTGCGACTCGAAAACTCTCCCACGCACGCAGGCGGCAGCGAGCGAAAAATGATTGGCAGAGGCTGGATTGTGCAACAGGGGTGGACAACCGTGTCGCATGGGTCTTGTCGACACCTGCCGCACACCCGGGGCGGCGGCGCCTTGACTCAACTGGCGCGACCAGCCTCAAGAGTTTACACCCGCCGCGGGATTATCACAGAGTGCCATGCGCCTGCGTAAACCTCCACGGCGGCCAGGGGCTGGCCGCTGTCCGCCGGGCTGCCGGCGCCGGCGTCGAGGCGGGGCGCCTTGGCCGCGGGCGCCTCCTCCTCCCGCTCGAGCTGCCGGTGCCGCTGCGGTGGCGGCGCACGACCGGCCGCGGGCTCCAGCCGCACGCGCAGCGGCCAGTACACGGCCTCCCCGTGGGCGCAGCCCCACGCGCGCGAGATGCCGGTGCCGCCGCCGCCGTCGCTTTCCCAGCAGCAGCAGCACTGGCCGTAGAGGTTCCAGCCAAAGGCGTACACGGCGCCGCTCGCACAGCGCAGCAGCGTGTGGCGCGCGCCGCACGCAGCCTTGCAGTGTCGGTTTTTGGGCGAAAGGAGGGTGAGGCGTATGATACCGTAGGCAGCCATCCCGCTGTGGCATACCCGCTCTCTTGACAGCAACACCAGCCCTACCAGCCCCCAGCCGTGCCCCGCCTCCCTCACACGCCCACCTGCACCACTTCCTCTTCGTCCAGCCCAGGCCCCTCAATCAGCTGCGGCACAGCGCTGCACGCGCCCAGCCCCGCCGCCATCGGCCCACTGCTGGACGAGCGGGCGGGGCGGCCGCCCTTGCAATCCTCCGCAGTACCGCAGCCGAGCGCGCCGTCCGTGCCGCAGCCAAAGGCGTATGCCGCGCCGTCGCGGCTCAGCGCGACAGAGTGCGCCGCGCCGGCTGCGACGGCGCGGATCGGCACGCCGCCTAGCGCGGCGACGCGCGTCGGCTGCGGTACGTCGACGGGCGCGGCGCCGCGATCTGCGGCGCACTGGCCCTGCAGGTTTGAGCCCCACGCCAGCACCTCGCCCGCCCGCGTCACTGCCAGGCTGTGCCGCCCGCCCGCCGCTATTTGAGCCACCGGCTGCGGCCTGGGCGTGCCGGGGCCGGCGACGCATTCGAGATCGCCCCAGCCCCGCGGGCTGGCTGTGCTGTGGTTGGTGCCGGCAGCTGCTGGCTGGCCGCCGCTGTCGCCGCTCGAGTGGCCGCTGCCGTCGTCACCGCCGGTTTCACCGCTGCCCGTCTGCCCGCACTGCTGCCCCCACACAAACACACGGCCGTCGTCCGCTAGCGCCAAACAGTGGCGCTCGCCTGTGAGAGTATTTGGGGGTTGCGCGGCGTCACGGGCGGGCCGACCTCGCCAGCAGAGCACTGGCGTCGGTGCGGACGCCCCAGCAGGGAGCGGCCTCGAGGACGGCGCGCACCCCGAAAAAAGCCACAAGGCCCCGTGCACCCCCGCACCTGCCGCCACCTGCACCACCCGCACCGCCTCCAGCCCTGCCACCCGCCGCCACCGCGCCACGCGCGCCACGCGCAGCGCGGGGTCTGCCGCGCCGTGGGCGTTCCAGCCGCGCGCCAGCACGCGCCCCGCGGCGTCCAGCGCCAGCCGGTGGTCCCACCCCGCTGCTGCCACCACCACCGACGCTGCGGCGTCGCCCTCGCCGCCGTCGTCGCCGCTGCCGCCGGCGTCCCCGCCGTCGCCGCTGCCGCAGCCGGCGGCGAGCGGGTTGCGGCCCGCCGCGGCGCCGAGCGCCGCGAGGGAGCGCGGCCCCGAAGCCGGCAGCGGCTCGCCGCGCACGACGGCGCCGCCGATCAGGCCCCAGGCGTGTGCTTGCGACGGCTGCGGTGGCGTTGCCATGCCGCCTCCCCCGCCCGCTGCAAAGCCGGCTGGAGCGCGCCGCAAGCGGCACTGCGGCGGGCGGCGGGCGACGTGCGGGCGGGGCCTTCTACTGCATTCAGTGCTGCTTTGTATCAAATCGAACCCCCGTTTCTGATTTGCACGCGTCCCGCGGGCCCCTGCGGCGCTTGAAAGAACAATGCGGCCGCTGACCCGCGGCCCCGCTGCGGCGGGCAGCGCGCGGGAGGCGATGAAGGGCTTGAGAGCGGCGCATCCCGCGCGTCCCGATCCCTCGGGGGCGCAGTCTCGCAGCAGCAGAATCGGGCGGTCTCTGCCCCCGGCCGCCTCCCTCGGCGCCAGCAGCAGCGGCCCCAGCAGCAGCAGCAGCAACAGCAGCGGCACCTCCAAAATCCGGGCGCCCGTGCCGCCCGCCGCGGCCAGCAGCCAGCTGCAGGACGCGCCGTCGGCGCCGGACGGTGCCGCTGCCGGCGCCGCCGCCGCCGCCGCCGCCCAAAACGGCGCCCCCCTGGCCTCCGCCTCATCGCTCAGCAGCTACGAGGAGCTCACGTTCCTGCCCGACCAGTTCCAGCTGCCCCCCGGCGTGCTGAGCGCCGTGGACCGCGTCAGCCCGGGGACGGCGGAGGACGTTTTCCGCTGCCCCGGCTGCACCGCAGAGGCCTGCATGGGCCCCAGCGGCTGCGCCGCGACGGCGTGGCGCTTCCAGCCGGACGGCTACCTCCGCGCCATCCTCACTGCGCGCGTGTACGACGTGGCGGTGAGTTGTGGGCGGAGGGGCAGGGGGGGGAAGCAGCAGCAGCGGGGGTGGCGGCGTTGGCGGCGGCGGTGGCGACACACCATGCCCGCAGCGCTGCACGGGGCCCCTGCACATGCCTTTTATACCCTCTCCCCCCTACGCCCCACCCACCACAGGTGGTCACCCCCCTGGACAAGGCTGTCAAGCTGAGTGACGCCATCGGCAACAGCCTGCTGCTGAAGCGCGAGGACCTGCAGCCGGTCTTCAGCTTCAAGCTGCGCGGCGCGTACAACAAAATGGCAAAGCTCACCAAGGAGCAGCTGGAGCGGGGGGTCATCACCTCCAGCGCGGGCAACCACGCGCAGGGCGTCGCGCTGGCGGCGGGCAAGCTGGTGAGCCCCCGGGCTTTTTAGGGCCGGGCGGGCCTTCGCGACTGTGGCGGGGCGTTTGGCGCGCAGTGTTTTGCGCGCCCCGAGCGGCGGGCTGCGCCCGCATGCGGCTGCCGCCTCGGGGCCGCTGCGTGCGCGTCTCGGGCACCACGCCTCACAGCAACGCCCCGCCGCGAAACTGGGTGCCTGCACTCCCTCCCCCCCCAGGGTTGCAAGGCCGTCATCTGCATGCCCGTGACCACCCCCGACATCAAGGTGGCCAACGTGCGGCGGCTGGGGGGTACCGTGGAGCTGGTGGGGGAGACCTACCAGGAGGCGCAGGGCCACGCACTCAAGGTGGGGGCAGGGGGGGCTGCAGGGCAGCGGGGGGGATGCGGGGCTCGGCAGGCATAGGGGCTGGGCTGGGCGTGCGCGCGTGTCGCACCACCCTGCAGCAGGCAGGGCGCTGCGCTGGTGAAACGGTAGCCGCACCCTGAGCTTCGCAGCGGTCAACGCCCCCCTCTTTGTGCTCCTCCGCCCCTCCCGACCCCGCCGCAGCGCGCCGTGGCCGAGGGCCTCACCTTTGTGGCGCCCTACGACGACCCCTACACCATCGCGGGGCAGGGCACCATCGGGGACGAGATCCTGCGGCAGATCGGCAACCCGGACGATCTGGACGCGATCTTTGTGGCCATCGGCGGCGGCGGGCTGATCGCGGGGATCGGCGCTTACGTGAGGGCCCTCGCGCCGCACGTCCAGATCATCGGGGTGGAGCCCGCGGGCGCCAACGCCATGGCCATGAGCCTGGCCAAGGGCGCGCGCGTGACGCTGTCAAAGGTGGACGGCTTTGCGGACGGCGTGGCGGTCAAGCAGGTGGGGGCAGCTGCTGCGCGCGCGCGCGTGTGCCGTGCGTGTGTTGTGTGTGTGGGGGGGAGCTCCGCGCCTCGCTGCACGCCCCGTCACTCCCTAGCCCCGCGCCTCCCATCCGGCGCCGCTGGCTCACCCCAACCACCCTTGGCCCAACACGCCCCGCCCCCCTCCAGGTCGGCGCGGAGACGTTCCGGCTGTGCCGTGAGCTGGTGGACGGCGTGGTGCTGGTGGACAACGCGGCCATATCGGGCGCCATCAAGGACGTGTTCAACGAGACGCGCTCCATCCTCGAGCCCGCGGGCGCGGTCGCCGTGGCCGGCGCCAAGGCGTGGCTCAAGGCCACGGGCGCCAAGGGCAAGACCGTGGTGGCGGTGACGTCTGGCGCCAACATCAACTTTGAGCGGCTGCGCCTGGTGTCTGAGCTGGCAGACCTGGGCACCAGCACCGAGGTGCGCCGCGCGTCCGAGCCTATGGCCTGGGGTTGAGGGGTGCGGTTGCTGTTCAAGAGGAGGCCTTTCTAATGTCTACGTGCGAACTTGCGGCGTCTGAGGCCGCGCCCTGTGCTGTGCTCAATACTGCACCCCCCCCCCCCCCACGCACCTGCAGGTGATGATGGCCACCCAGATCCCGGAGCGCCCCGGCTCCTTCCGGGAGTTTGTGGGCATCGCCACAGACAGCGGCGCGAGCGGCAGCGGCGGCGTCAGCGTGACGGAGTTCAAATACAGATTCAGCGCGGGGCAGGTGCGCCGCAAGCAGCGGGCCGCGCGCGTTGCATGCGCATGGCGTTTGTCCGCATGCCTGTATGCCTGCATGGGCAACGGCCACTCCCCAGCCCGGTTCCAACGCAGCCCCCCGCCCACCCCCAAACCGCCCCGCCAGAGTGCCAGCATCCTGTGGAGCGCGGGCGTCCCCGACAAGGCCGCCGCCCAGGCGCTGGTGTCGCGCCTCAACGCGTCTGGCCTGCCCACGCTGGACATCTCCGCCATGGACGCGGCGCAGGTGCACCTGCGCCACCTGGTGGGCGGGCGCGCGCGCTCCTACATGGGGGAGATCCCCTTTGAGCGGGTCTTCCAGGTGCAGTTCCCGGAGCGCGCGGGCGCGCTGCGCGCGTTCCTCGACGTGCTGTCCCCCTCGTGGAACGTGACGCTGTTCCACTACCGCCAGACCGGCAACTCCACCAGCTACGTGCTGCTGGGCATCCAGGTCCCGCCGGACGCAGAGGCGGAGTTCAAGCGCGCGCAGCGCAAGCTCAGGCAGGAGTTTACGTTTGAGGAGATCGAGGGCGAGGCGCGGGAGGTGTTCAACATGTTCATAACGTGAAACGCTCTGGCGGCTGGTTGCTGATCAAACATCGCCCCCCTCATGTATTATTTCAATCGCGCGCGGCCAGAAGAAACGCTGCATGTAAGCTCGCTGCCATTCTGACCGGTGGGGTGGCAGGGGTGCAGACTGCAGAGGTCGGCACGTTGGTTGTGGCCTTCGGGGCGCGTGGGTTTGGGCGGCGGCAGCTGGGAGCAAAAGCACCTCGTGGTCAGCAGTTTGACCGCCGCGTGGCGACCGCAGGCATGCACCACCTCGAGCGCCCACGGCCAGTGCTTTCAAGCCGAAACATCTAAGCCTCCCAGCCCCCGCGCCCATCGGTAGCAACACACTGTCTGAGCCGCGGGAAAAAAACCACGCCCGATCCAGATCCTCGCGCGCTGTATGTGAGGCCCCGGCGCCATCAGGGAGCAAGAACCAGAGCCATGAGATTCGCGATCCACTCGGGTGGCAGCGACACCGTCGGCGGCGGCTGCGGCCGCCGCAGCGTCAGCCGCAGTGCGGGCGCAGCCTGCGCTCCGCGGTGCCCGCCGGCTGGGCGAGCCGCTTGGATCAGGCCGGTTGCCTATGTGGCGCTCAACATCGTGTCAGCAACGGTGCGAGTGGAGCTGCTGAGCTGCTGCTGTGCTGGCCTGTATGCCGTGCTGGGCGTGCTGTGCATGCACGATCCCCGCCGCGCATGCGAGGCCCCCAACCCCCCGCATGCTGACGCCCCTAGCCCGCATGCTGCCCCCACCCCTCAGGGGATCGTGTTTGCGAACAAGCTGGTGTTCTCTGCCTACCACTTCAGCTTCACCACCGCCCTTACGTTCCTGCACACCCTGGCGACGATCGCGGGGCTGCGTGCCGCGGCGGCGGCGGGGCTCTTCAAGGCCAAGCAGCTGCCGCAGGCCCACGTGTTCCCATTGGCAGCCGCCTACGTGTGCTACATCGTGGCGGGCAACCTGAGCCTCAACCTCAACAGCGTCAGCTTTTACCAGCTCATGAAGATCGCCGTGGCACCCACAGTGCTGGCGTTCGAGTCTGCAGCAGCGCGCCGCCTGCCCGCGCCACGCGTCGTCGCCGCCGTCGGCCTCGTGTGCGCGGGCGTCGCCGCCGCAACCGTCAGCGATGCCGCTGTTGCCAGCAACGCGCGGGGGCTGGCGGCAGGGCTTTCTGCGACGCTGGCCACTGCGCTCTACCAGGTGTGGGCGGGCCTGAAGCAGCGGCAGCTGTGCGCCAGCAGTGCGCAGCTGCTCGCCGCAAGCGCGCCGCAGGCCGCGCTGCTGCTGGGGCTGCTCATCCCGCTGGCCGAGCCCCTGGGTCCGCGGCACGGCGCAGGCGGTGCCTCAGCAGCAGCCCCGCTTGCGGCGGCGGCAGCGGCGGCTTACGGTGACGGCACTCTCCTGGGGTACGTCCTCACACCGGCAGCAGCAGCCGCCATCGCGGTCAGTGCGGCGCTGGGCCTGCTGGTCAGCCTGTCAACCTTCCTCGTGATTGGCGCAACCAGCAGCCTGACCTACAACGTGGTCGGGCACCTCAAGACCGTGATCATCCTGGCCGGCGGCTGCCTGTTTTTCGGAGATGAGATGCCGCTGCGCAAGCTGGCCGGCGTGGGTGTGGCGATGGTTGGCGTGGTGTGGTACTCGGCGCAGCAAATGGCAGTGGGGGGCGACGGCGCCGCCAAGCAGCGGGGCGCTGCCGCGGTCAGCCCTGGAGCGGCTGCCATCGGCACGCCGCTGCTGCCCGTGTCGTTAGCGCCGGCCGGCAAAGCTGCGAGGGCGGATCCTGGCGGCGGCATTGGCGCATCCCAGCGGGGCGGCGTGAGCGGCGACCGAGCAGCCGCGCGCGACCAGGAAAATGGCGGCGCGGGGTTGGCGCCGTCCCCAGTGAAGCGCCTGGAGAGCCGTGTGCATCGCGCCGACACTGCCTGATCCGTCCAGCTGTTTGGCTGCAGAAGCTGTAAGCTGTAAGCTGCTCACCGCCTTCACCGCCTTTGTGCTTTTTTTGGGGGGGGGGGGGGTTACGCAATCGCACATTACAACACGCACAGGGCTAGGTGGATCATCAGTGTGGGGGTGCCGATTACAGGCATCAACAGGTGTGCGGCAACCCGTGATGCTTGGCTGTCAGGCGGGCAGCGACCGCCTTGCGCGCTTGGCTGCGGCCCGGTAGGCCCGCGCGAGGCGAAAAAGACACACACGGTGGGATACGACACGTAAACTCGCCCAAACGCAAACACCTGAGCCCGCATGGCAGCTGCGCGCGCCGTATACAGTCGACAGGCCCTGGAGCCTGCGCCCAAAACAGCCAGGCGGCTGGGTGGGGCGTGCGGCGGGCCAGGGCCTTTGCGCGCCCGCGCCTGCCGTCGGCGCAGGCACGCCGTGCGCACAGCGGGGTCGGGGCGGCGGTCAGCAATCGCCCGCAAATACAGGGGGACGGGTGTGTGTGGGGGGGGGGTAAACGTGACACGAATGGCAGCCCGTGTTCATGTGGGCCGGTGCCCTGCATCCGCGGCCTTGGGGCGGCCAGTCCACGTCCTTTCGGCGGAATCGGGACCGAACATATCAATGGCTTTTTTGGGGGCGGGCGCGCCGACAGGCGCGCGCGCGCGCTTTTTGTGTGGGGAAGGGGGTCGTCGGCGCCGTGCGACGACTGAACGCGCGGGGTCCAACGTGCCGCGGCGCGCTGCTGCGCGCACGCTTTTGGGGGCCTCGGCTGCGGGGGCTTGGACACGGGGTGGACGGTTGGAAGTGAAGCAGCGGCAAGCGCCTGGCAAGAGGCGGTTGACAGTCTTCTGATCAATGTCGCAATGTGCAGTTTTTCTGAGCGTAATCAAGGCAAAAGGTGAAAGCAGGGCTCGCGGCGCCAAGGGCGCGCGCACACGCCCCGCGCACGCGCCACGCCGCCGCTGCGGGCAACGGCGGCGGGCCGGAAGCGCATTGAGCGGCTGCGCGGGTGGACGGCGGCGCTCTGTGCACGGGACACACCACAATCTCCGGCGGCTTTAGCGTCGGCGGGCATTGCCGCTGGGAGGGGGAGGGGGCCGGCGCGCGCGCGCCCTCCCAGCCGGCCCGCCGACGCGACGCGCGGCTCAGGCCCCCCCGGCGGGCGGTGGCGCGGGCCTCCCGCCCGCCGCGCGGGGCGCGGCGCCTCAGCGGCGCGCCGGCATGGCGTCGGGGCGCTGCGCGCGCGGCACCTCCCCGCCCGGCAGCTCGCGCAGGTCAAACACGCCCCCCGTGACGCTGGACGCGGGCAGGTGGTCCCCCGGCCCCTTGGCGCGCGTGAGGTAGCGGTCCACAGCAGCGGCGGCGTCGCGGCCCTCGCGGATGGCCCACACCACGAGGCTCTGGCCGCGGCGGCAGTCGCCGGCGGCAAACACGCCGGGCACGGTCGTGGCAAAGTCGCCCCAGGTGGCCTGGGGGGTGGTCGGGGGGGGGGGGGGGCGTTGCAAGAGGGGGTTGGGCTGTGCAGCGGCAGAGCTCTGGCTTGCTGCGACGGCGAGCATGCGCGGCCGGGCAGTTCAAAAGCCTCGGCGCCCCTCTCCCTCTCGTCTGCGGCCCCTAGCCCCCCCCCCACCTTGAAGTTGGAGCGCTCGTCCTGGTCGATGCCCAGCGCCTGCGCCAGCTTCTCCTCGGGCCCCAGGAAGCCCATGGCCAGCAGCACCAGGTCGGCCTCCAGCAGCTGGGAGGTGTTGGGCACCTCGGCGATGCGCTTGCGCCCGGGGTTGGCGGGGTCGTCCTCCATCCTGGGGTGGGGGGTGGGGGGTGTTTGTTTGGGGGGGGAGGCGCGCTCGTTGGAGCTACCCAGCATGCGCCCAATTGCGCAAGCAAGCGCCGCAAGCCGCACACAAGCACGCAGAGCTGCAAGGGCGCCGCGAAGCAAAAGCAGCCCCCCCCCCCCTTTTGCCCCCCCACCTGACGTCCACAATCTCCACGCCCCGCACGCGCCCGTCGGGCCCCCCCACGAAGCGCTTGGTCATCACGCCGTAGCGGCGCGGGTCCGAGCCGTACACGTGGGCGGCCTCGGCGTGGCCGTAGTCAACGCGGAAGATGCGCGGCCACTGGGGCCAGGGGTTGTCGTCGCCGCGGGTGGACGGCGGCTTGGGCATGAGCTGGGGTTTTTGGGGGGTTTGGGGTTGGGGCAGATGGTTAATTGGCAGCATCCTTGCGGATGGAAAATCGTAGCAGCAGCGCGCGCCCTTTGCAGCGTTGACAGCTGTCAGGCGAGCGCAAGCACGCGGCTTGAGCCCCCAAGCCCCCCCTCAGCCCCACCTCGAGGTTGACCACGCGCGTGGCCCCGTGGCGCACGCTGGTGCCGATGCAGTCGGTGCCCGTGTCACCGCCGCCGATGACCACCACGCTCTTGCCCGCCGCGCTGATGTAGTTCCCGTCCTTCAGGCCGCTGCGGTTGTCGAGGGTGGGGGTGGGCGTGGAGAGGGGGGAGGTTAGCGGGCAGGCGAGTGCCAGAGCGGCGCCCGAGCGGGCCTGCAGGAGGTCTTTCAACGCAGGGGCTCATTCGGTTTGAACAACGCGAATTCGAGCAGACACCCCCCGCGCCCCTCCCCCACCTGTCCAGCAGGCTCTTGGTGTTTGCGGTGAGGAACTCCATCGCAAAGTGGACGCCCTCAAACTCGCGCCCGGGGACGGGCAGGTCGCGCGGCTTGGTGGCGCCCGCGGCCAGCACCACGGCGTCGTGGGAGGACACCAGCGACTCAGCGGGCACCTCGCTGCCCACGGCCGGGGCGAGGGGGGGGGGGGGGGGGGGGGGGGGGGGGGGTGGGGGGGGTGGAGGGGCCGCGGCGGGGGTTGGTTTGCAGTTGCGGGACCAGAAGCAGCGAGGCACGGGGAGCGGCACGGCAGCTGCGGGGCAGACGCACACCGGGCGGTTTTGCCGGCCCGCGCTGCCCCGCGCCAGCGTTTGTGCTGCCCCGCGCAAGGCCCCCCCCTCCATACCCCAGCCCCCCCACCTCTGCGGCCATGAGGTCCACGCGGCGCTGCACCACGTCCACCTTGTCGGTCTTCATGTTGGGCACACCGTACATCATCAGCCCACCAATCCTGGGGGGGGGGGGTGAGGGGGTGCGGGTTGGGGGGTTTAGATTGCGGTCCGGGCGCCTGGGTTCGAGGTCGGCCCGGTGCGTCTTGACCCGCAAGCCGCAGCCCCGCAGCAGCAGCGGCGGCCGCGCGGCACCCCTCCAGTCCGCCCCCCCACCTGTCTGCGCGCTCGTAGACGGTGACCTCGTGCCCCATGTGGTTGAGCTGGTCGGCGGCCGCCAGGCCCGCGGGCCCGCTGCCCACGATGGCCACGCTGCGGCCGGTGCGCGTCTTGGGGGGCCGCGGCACCATCCAGCCCTCCTCAAAGGCCTTGTCGATGATGGTCAGCTCCATGGTCTTGATGGTCACGGGGTCCTGGGGGGGGGGGTGAGGCAAGTAGGTTCAGGGGCGGGGCTTTTGCACGAGGGGCGCAGCAAGCCTACGGGTTTCGGGGGTTTATGGTTGGCGGCTCCCACCACCCAAGCGGCGGCTCTCATCAGGCGGCCGCCGCTTCCCGCGCTCCTCGGCCCCATGAAACCGCACCGCGAAAAGCGTATGCCTTTAACGGCCTAAGATCGCAATCTAGACATGTCTGTGAAGGAAGGGCGCGGAGGGGGCCGGACCCAGCGAGGGGCCGGACCGCAAGAGGCGCCGGAACCCCCGCGCGCGTGCACCCCGCTTCAGCGCGGCCGCGCCCCCCTGAACGAAAACGCAGAACAACCCAATTCACCTGGTTGATCCCGAGCACGCAGGAGCCCTCGCAGGGCGCGGGACACACCCGGCCAGTGAACTCCGGGAAATTGTTTGTCTGAAGGAGCCGATCCAGCGCCTCGTGCCAGCGGCCCTTGTGCACCAGGTCGTTGAACTCGGGGATGCGGTTGCCTGGGGAGCGGGGGAGGGGGCGGAGGTGGGGGGGTGGGGTGAGATTGGGGGGGGGGTTGGGCGTGGGGTGGGCGTGGGTTGCACGCAATGCAGCAGCAGACAGCTCTTTGCAAACAAGCCTGTGCGTGGGGAATGCCGCGTTGACGCAGGAATGAGCAAGCAGAGCGGCAGTCACGACGGGCGGCCCGACCGCCGCCGCCCACCCCCCAAACGCACCGAGGGGGCAGCCGGACTCGATCTGGTGGCAGAAGGGCGTGCCGCACTCCATGCAGCGCGCCGCCTGGGTGTGCAGCTGGTCCGCGCGCGCCTCTGTGGCCTTGCCCTCCAGCACCTCCCCCCAGTCCTGGATGCGCTCCTTGGGGGGGCGGTAGCCCAGGGGGTTGCGGTTGTACTCCAGGAAGCCGCGCGCCTTGTCAGCGGAGCCGGCCTCCACAATCTTGGGGCGCAGCGCCTCCCACGACGTGGCGGGCGTGCCGGTGACGGGCAGGCCCTCGCGCGCCTGCACCAGCAGCCGCTGCTTCTCCAGGGCGGGGTCGCCCAGCGGCTTGGCGGGCAGCTGCAGCGCCTTCGGGGGCTCCGCCACCGAGGCCTGGGACGCGAGCGCCTTGAGCTCCTCAAACGCGTCCACGCCGGCAAGGCCTGGGGCGGGTGGGGTGGGGGGGTTGGGTGGGGTGGTGAGGGGGGGGGGGGGGGGGTGAGTGCGGCGGCAGCTTGGCGGTGTTTTGGCGATGTACACCTCAAACCCAGCTCTGCATGCGCAATGGACTAAACGCCCCCGCCATCGCCCCCCTCACCCCCCCCCCAAAGCCCCCCCCAGGCGCACCGCTCTCAGCCAGCAGCTCCTTCTGCGCCGCCTCTGCGGCGTTGACGGCCTCCGCCTCTGCCAGCGCGCGGCGGTACTCCTTGGGGTAGACCTTGACAAAGGCGCGCCGCTCGCGCTCCCAGTTGAGCAGGATGCGGCGCGCAACCTCGGAGCCGGTGAGGCGGAGGCCCGTCATGTACTCGCAGCCGTGGTCGCCGCAGCCCTCCACCACAGCAGATGCGCCTGGCGGGGTTCGGTTGGGGGGGGGGGGATGGGCTTGCTCAGGCTGGGAGCGGCTGGGAGCGGCATCCCTGGTTGGCTTGTGCCTTCAAGGCCAGGCCCAGAAAAACTGCCGCGACGGCGAGAGCCGCCCGCCCGACCGTTGCCCTCCCCCTCTTGCTGCGCGCCCCCCTCCCCAAAAGCCTCACCGCTGTTGCGCACGCAGAAGCGCTCCGCCGCGATGCCGCGGAAGAAGGCGCTGCCGGAGATGGCTCCGTACAGCGCCACGTTGCCGACGATGATGTTGTCCTCGGGGGCAAAGGTGGACACCTTGGGGGGGTACACCGCGATGGTGCCGCCAGACAGGCCCTGGGGGTGGGGGTTGGTGGCGTACATTTCGTGAGCACACTACTGCTTTGACTGTGTTTGGCGGCGCTTTTGTTTTCAGGGGCCGCGGCTGTTTTGTTGCCAGCTTGCAAGCGCGTGTGTGCCCCCGGTGCCGCCAGCTGCCCCCCCAGCGCCGCACCTTGCCGACGTAGTCGTTGGCGTCACCCTCCAGCTCAATCGTGATGCCGCGGCACAGCCACGCGCCTGTTTGGTTGGGGGGTGCCGGGCGCAAACAGCAGCGCTCAGCATGCGGGCAAACCATCAAGAGGGGTGCCACAACGGAAGCGGTACAACCCCGGGCGCCCCTGCCGCCTGGAGAGGATCCGCGCCCGCCCCTGGGCGCCCCCCCCCCCCGCTCACCCAGCGACTGGCCCGCGTGGCCCGAGAGCTTGACGGTGATGGTGCCGTCGGGCAGGCCCGGCGCGCCAAAGCGCTTGGTGACCTCGTGGCTGAGGGTGGTGCCCACCGCGCGGTGCACGTTCTGCACAGCCATCTCCACGTAGCTGGGGGTGGGGTGAAGGGGGGTGGGTGGTGGGGGGGGGGTTCGTTGGTTGGCTCAATTAGGGTTTTGGGTACGGCGTGCGGCTGGGTTGGCTGGTCTGGTTTCCTGAGGCGGCCACAGTGCAGCTGCGGGGGGCCAGGCGAGCGCATCCCGCGGCCGCTCACACAGGCTCTGGCTCCTCGCCCTTGTCCACCAGCGCGGGGCGGCAGTGCGGGATGAGGTGCACGTCCAGCCCCGAGGACAGGCCGTGGTCCTGCTTGGTCACGCAGCGCTGGGCGGCGCGCGGCCGCAGCGTGGCGGCGGGGGTCAGCAGCTTGGACAGGTCCAGGCCGGACAGCTTGGGGGAGGACGCCAGCAGCTCTTGGGGGTGGGGGGTGGGGGTGGGTTTTGGGGGCGAGGTTGGGCTTTTCTGGTCTAGGATTTGGCCAGATGGGTGTCTTGAGTTCAACAGCGCCGTGGCCTGCGTTGGAGCTCAGGCGAGCACCGCTGAGCGCATGCGTTCGCGCGCCGCACCCTCCCCTCCCCGCCCCGCCCCCGCACCCGCGTTTGGCTCCAGCATGTCTGCGCGGCCGACCATTTCGTCGACGGTGCGGAAGCCCATCGAGGCCATGTGCTGGCGCATCTCCTCAGCCACCTGCGCGCGGGCAGGGGGTTTGGTTGGTTGGTTGAGTGGGTGGGCTGGTGTGGACGTTAGGCTAGGGGCGCTGGAGCTGGTTGTCTGGGGCGATGCACGCCTTCCACGCCGGTCCCAAGCCCCGTGCCCTGCAGCGCAGTCCAGACCCCCCCCCCACCATGAAGAAGTAGTTGATGACCGACTCGGGCTCGCCAGCAAACTTGGCACGCAGCTCGGGGTCCTGGGGGTGGGGTTGGGGGTTGGAGAGGTGAGGGTTGGGGTTGGGGGTTGGTTTATGATGAGCCAGGCCAGGGGAGTTGGGGAGCTGTGATGGCAGGTGACGGGTCAGCCGCCTCTGGCGACGGTGCCAACCGCAACCGCAAGCACCATGTGGACGCCGCAGCCCGCACCCCCCCGCACCTGGGTCGCGATGCCCACGGGGCACGTGTTGGTGTGGCACTTGCGCATCTGGGGAGGGTTGCAAGGGCGAGGGGAGGTTGAGGTCGGATTGACAAGAACACTGGGAGCGCTCGCTTTGCGGCGCAGGTGCGCAGAGCGGGGTGAAACGGCCCCACCCCTGACAACCCCTCCCCCCCCGCACCATGATGCAGCCCATGGTGATGAGGGGCGCGGTGGCGAAGCCAAACTCCTCAGCGCCCAGCAGCGCCGCGACCACGGTGTCGCGCCCCGTGCGCATCTGGCCGTCCGCCTGCAGCACCGTGCGGCCGCGCAGGTCGTTGGCCACCAGCGTCTGGTGGGTCTCAGCCAGGCCCAGCTCCCACGGCAGGCCTTTGGTGGAGAGGGGGGGTTGGGTTGGGAGGTGGGGCGGGTTCAGGCTGCAGTCCGCAGCTGGGGGTGTGTGTGCTCTGGGCTGCACCGAGGCAAGCAGCAGCCGTGCGCTGGGGGGCTCAGGCCCCTGCCGCGCGCTGCGCAGGTGTTCCCCCAAGCCCAAAGCTGGCTGCGCACCCGCGAACTTGATGCTGGTCCACTTGGCCGCGCCCGTGCCGCCGTCGTGGCCCGAGATGAGCACGTGGTCCGCGTGGCCCTTGACCACGCCGCTGGCCACCACGCCCACGCCGTTCTCAGACACCAGCTTGACAGACACGCTGCGGGGTGGAGGGGGTGGGGGGGGGGGGTGGGGGCAGGGGCGCTTCATGTGAGCGTTCGAGGCGGTGCAGCTGCCGGCGGGGTGGGGTTCTCAGTCCACCGCAGGCAGGCGGCAGCGATCCCGACTTGGCGGCCGCGCGGCCCTCAGCGCCGCGCCCTCACCGCGCCGAGGGGTTGGCGGACTTGAGGTCGTAGATGAGCTGCGCCAGGTCCTCGATGGAGTAGATGTCGTGGTGGGGGGGAGGGCTGATCAGGCCCACGCCGGGGGTGGAGTTGCGGGTGGCGGCAATGTCGCCGCCCACCTTCTTGCCAGGCAGCTCGCCGCCCTCGCCGGGCTTGGCGCCCTGCGGGTGTGGAGGTGGGGTGTGGGGTGCGCGCGTGTGAGAAAGAGCAGCGTTAAGGGTGGAGACGCGGGGCGGCAGGCGAGCTCAGGTCCCACGGGCAAAGTGCCAACAGTGATGCCCACACAGCCACCGCAGCAGGCAAGTTCTGACTGCGCACCCCCCCAACCCCCACCTGTGCGATCTTGATCTGGATCTCGTCGGCGTTGGTGAGGTAGTAGGCGCTCACACCAAAGCGGCCGCTGGCCACCTGCTTGATGGCGCTGCGCAGGGGGTTGCGCTTGCCGTCTGCGGGCGGCGGCCGGGGCAGTTTGGGGGGGGAGGAGAGCGTCAGCAGTTGCTTTGCACGCGCGCAATGCGTCCTGAGGGGCGGCGCACCCTGGGGTCGAGCCACCTCCTGCGCGCGCGCGCGCGCGCCGGCCCGCCCCGCGCGCCCCGCGGCCTCACCGGGCATGGGCTCGAGGCGGCGCGGGTTCTCCCCGCCCTCCCCGCTGTTGCTCTTCCCCCCCATGGTGTTCATCGCCAGCGCCAGGGTGGTGTGCGCCTCCAGCGAGATGGAGCCGTACGACATGGCACCCTGGGGCGGTGGGGGTGGGGGTGTGCGCGCACACTGCCTGTCAGCGACAGGGGTGGTCCCGCCCACCGCAAGGGTTCCGCGTTGAAGCCCCCCCACAAAGCTTGCAGGCCCGCTGGCCCCTCAACCTCCTCACCGTGCAGAAGCGCTTGACGATGCTGGCTGCGGGCTCCACCTCCTCAATGGGCACGGGGGGCTGCACGCTGCCGTCCGCCTTGAAGCGCAGCAGGCCGCGCAGCGTGCACTGCTGGCTCAGCCTGGGGGTGGGGGAGGGTGTTAAGCGATGCGTCAGCTGGCCGCCAGAGGCGCGCGGCAAAGCAGCCACGTGGTGAGACACGCCAGAGGAGGCCCCCTCTGCAAGCAAGGCGGCATGCGTTCCCAATGCAGCGGCCCCCTAAAGTCTCCCCCAGTGCCCCCCCCCAAAGGGCACCCACTGGTAGTTGAGGTCGCTGAACTTTTTGTAGGCGGCGGGGTCGTTCTCAGAGGCAGCGGCCTGCAGCGCCGCAATGGCCGCCGGGTGGTTCATGTGCACCTCGCTGGGGGGGTGGGGTGGGTGGTGGGTGGGTGGGGGTGGAAGTGTGAGTTGGGGGGCTCCTGGCGCGCAGAGAAGTGGAGTCAGCAGCAGGCGCGGGTTGTTGCAGGCGCGCCCAGCGCGTGCGTGCTGCCCCCCCACCTGGAAGGTGCGGCGCGGAAGTGGTAGTCGCCCGCGTGGGGCACGTTCTTGGCGTCCAGGGAGTCGTCAGAGAAGTCGCGACCCTGGGGGGTGGGGGTTGGGGGTGGGGGTTGGGCGGTTGGCACTCGGTTCAAGAGGTGAAAGCGTGCGACGCCTGCGCGGCTGCCGCCAACCAGGCCGCACCCCCCCCCCTGCCGCACCTGGTAGGCCGCCTCGTGCAGCGCCAGCGCGTCGCGCGCGATCTGCTCAAACCCGACGCCGCCGATGCGCGACGCCGTGCCCTTGAAGCACATGGCCACCACCTGGGGTTGGGTTGAGGGGGTGGGTTGAGGGGGGTGGGGTTGAGGAGGGTGGGGTAGTGGTGGCCGTTCAAATGCACATGTGGCAGGCCAGATGGTGCAGCGCTCAGCTCCCGCAGCGGGCCTGGCCCCGCAGTCCAAGCCGCTGAGCCCCAGCCGCCCCCCGTCCCCCCCCACCTCGTCGGCGATGCCGAGTGCCTCGAAGATCTGCGCCCCCTTGTAGGACGCGAGCGTGGAGATGCCCATCTTGGCCATGACCTTGAGCAGGCCCACGCCAATGGACTTGGTGTACTTGGACACAATCTGGTCGCGGCTCAGGTCGCCGGGCAGCTTGCCCGCGGCCTGCAGCGCGAACAGCGCCTCGTAGGCGAGGTAGGGGCAGATGGCGTCCGCGCCGTAGCCCAGCATCGTGGCAAACTGGTGCACCTCGCGCGCCTGGGGGTGGGGGTGGGGGGT